>JABFPN010001862.1:0-25759 GCA_022817305.1 Leptoteleia sp. ZL-2020 | reverse complement strand
ATTATTTCCCCCCCCCCCCCCAAGTCAAATCCAAGTGCAATCGTGATTATTGTTACGAACTTGTTTTGTTAAGTGACCTAAAAGGCCTTGTTTGGCCGGAGTATTGCTCGATGAAAATTGGCACAGGCCTCGACCAATTATCGGCTTTACACGCGCTCGACGCGATGAATAATTCGTTCGCACCTGAAAACGTGTAACACGGAAACACCATTCGCGGGCTGGCCGGTGCGCGCGCGCGCCAGCTCGCGCTCGAGCTCTGTTGGGTCCGCGGTTTGAAAAAGGAGCGCAAGTTCAAGGCGTCTAGGAGCTGGCGCGCGCGCGCGGCTTCTTGAGATTCCAGCGCGGCCAGTAACATTAATGGCGTTCAGCGAAGTGTTAAGCTATGTGATCCATACGTGTCACAGCCGGATCGCGTCCGACCCTTCATCGGCGCTGAGCCGTTCCTCGCCTGAAATTGATCGAAATGGAAATTGAGCCGCGATGGGATCGGGCCGATCGGTAGCCTTACCGGTCCATTAGCATAATTCGAGCCGATTTGTCGGAAAAATCGCCCCGCGCGAATTGTTTGCCGCGTCGTTGAACACGCGAACGAAATGAAAAGTGGAATGTCGCCAATTTTTTTTTTTTTTTTTCATACTTCAAACAGCATTTTCGATAAGTTTCTCGAGTCGTCGACGTGCAATGAATCGCGTCTTACGCGACTGTTTCGTGTAAAATAGTACACGCGGAAAGATGAATCGATTAATTTTCCCAGGAAAAAAAATTGGATTCCAACTCCAGAAGACGACTTATGAACATGCTTGTGATAAAATATGAAATAAATGCTGAGATAAAGTACTTTTTCGACTTTTTTTTGGAAAACGGTCATCTTCCGTCCTAGGGCGAGAAACGAGCACTTTCCATCCTAGGGCGAGAGACGGCCACTTTCCATCCTAGGGCGAAAAAACGATCATTTTCCATCCTAGTCTACAATCGTTATATTTCCGTCCTTGGTGCGTAATATACTATTACTGCCTTTGTTAGTTTGTTTAGAAACAAAAATGAATTGAAAGCGAAACAAAGAAATGGACGTAAAGAGACGAGGAAAAGACAAAGTACACTTCCGGGTAGCTATTATGTTTGAGCTCGCGGAAAAATTCGAGTAGCGGTTCGGTAGGATGTTGATAAATGTCCGCGAACGAGCGCGTCAACACGGTGAAAAGCAATAGGAAAGTAGCTAAATGCACGGTCGTGCACTTTCGTATTGGCTTTTACCAAATTGACATAACAATTTTTTTCGCCGAGTCGAGCACCATTAACGTCGTTTCTTCCAGTTTAAATTTACAAAAGAGACACAGGGTCGTGTCGCCCGGACGCATACGCCGCGCTCCTGGAGCTCATTTTAAAGTTTAATTAGGTTACTAAATCAATTGGCCGTGGATTATTTCGGGCCGTTAATTTGTTTGCCGTTTAAATGTATAAGCCAAGACGACGGGGCAATCGAGGTCATTAATTTGCCGCCGCCGTAAAAGCCCGCGAACAAAGTGTAATATTGTTCGACGCGCGCGGAACAAGGATAGCCGAGCGCCGGGCTCAGTGGTCGGACGAGGACGGAGCGTGGCAGCTCGAATCCTTAAAAGGCAACACATCTCTCAAATCGCGTGACATAATAATCTGAAATTGCTTTCGACGTTATATAAATTATTAGATGTGGAAATTGTAAGGTTATTGCTGCTGCCGCAGGTGGGACGCCCCGGTTGATTTACCTGGGGAATGAAAAAAAAAAAAAAAAGAAAAAAAAAGTCAATTACCCGCGCTCGGCCATAACGCGCAGTTAAACATTAATGGAAAACTGTTCGTTGGCGTTTTATTTTTCTTTCCAACCATTTTTTTTTCTCCATCGCCAAAGTACAAGTACAATGAGAAAAATGGCGCGCCAGTTCAAACAATCCAGACCGAGTTTAACTGTCTTTTTCCCAGTAGTCATAACCGGGATTGAGGTTAAAATAATCAGCATTAAAAGCGATACGGCTGGTGCAATTAATGCGCGAAGAGATAAACCATACCTTTTAGTCAACTTTCCATGATTACTATAATAAAGTTTCAGCTCGCATCGGCGGGGTGCCTCGGGAGTCAATTTAAGGCACCCCCAATGGCAAGGAATATTTTTGGTACCTTTTGAAAATATTCTGAATATACGAAGGGAATATTCAGGTGCCCGGCTCCAGGAATATTTTTGGTACCTTCTGAAAATATTCTGAATATACCAAGGGAATATTCTAATGTACATCTCCAGGAATATTTATGGTGTACTCTTGGGCTATTCACGTCTTCCAAATATTCCAGAAGTGTACCATAAATATTTACACAGGAATACTTTTGACAAACATTTTTGGAATATTCTAGAATATTTCTCATCATCGACGTATTGCCAATCGTTGATTGCGAGCAGTAATCTGCCCCCTCCTCCCTATCAGCTAAAATAACAAGTCGAAAACTAGGAAAAAGATGGGAACAGAAATGATCGCCGATGACGAAAAGGGAAAAAGCACGAGCCACGATAAGAGACCGCGTAATTTATTTAGATTGTTACATTGTTGGCCGAGGGGGGAAAAAAATGGGCACGGCGCATGCGAGAGCTCGAACTCGAACTCCGACTTGGAGTACGACTTGGAGTCCGACGGCGGGGGTGAGGACGAGGGGGGAAAGGAGCTTCTCTCCTAATGTCGGTAGTCGAGTTGTTGCTGGAATGCGACTCGCGATCGGGACGTCTGACTTGTGTTCTGGGAAATTCTGTCGATGGTAGCAGTTAGCCGGGGCCTTTTTTGCGCCGCTGCAGGTTACGCGCAACCACCGGCGCGCGATACGTGGGAGACCGCCAACAGGGGGGGTGGGGTGGGGGGGGGGGGGGAGAGGCAAACGTTGCTCGGGGTTAAATGGAACAATGAGCGTAACTAGTCTGCGCGACTGATGCTCCAAAAGAACAAAAAAAAAGTAGAAAAAAAAAAGAGGAATCGGCGGAAAAAAGCGCAAACAAACCCGCAAAAAGGCCCTCGCTTGCGCGGAACTCCGGGATGCGCGCGGGGCAAAAAAGGGAATGTCTCGGGCATGTAAACAACGAGCAAAAAGAGTTTTCTATGTCCAATGGAAATTCTGCGAGTCTCCTCGAGTGACGGCAATCGTTATATTTATTTATCGTTGCATAGAAATATCGTTACAGCGGGAGAGAGAATCGGTTTCCCCTTCCAGCCTCCAATTTCTAAACGCCGCGTGCATTATACTCCGGGTCGATTCCTTTTTGCGCGTTGATTTTTGCCGGAAAGTAGTGGAATGGGGTGGGGAAAAAAAAAGGATGGAGTGACCAATTGAAGGACGCGTTAATATTTATAGTTGACACCTTTTGATTTGTCCACGTTCATTTCTACACATTAATTTCCACTTCTCAGCTCATGTATGTGGTATTAAATCGAAAAAAATTTGACTGAAATAGATTCTATTTGAATCAAATGGAACATTGTAGTCATTTTTTAGAGTACTAGAAAGTTTTAATACCGATTTTTGTGTAGTTTAATAATTTTTAGTATCTCGCTTAGTGGGATGCAATTTGCAGAAATAATAATGGGGGAATTTTTGAAATTTCTAGAGCATCAATAAAGAAAAGTGGTGGTACGATGTATAACTGTACATGTTCAGAAACAAACGAACACAAGCGTTAACTGGAAAAGTTCAATGATACGTTGGAACGTATCATCTGTGACCTTTCGGGATCGCGAACGGGTGGCCTTTATGCGTAACGGCGTTGCAATTGAGTTTGCGGGAAATGTTGCGCATGATGCAAGATCCACATTTTACCGCGGTTATTTTTACGCTCGATTATTTGGACTCGCCTTTGCCAACCGAATCGATTGGATTCGGCTGCTCGCACCGTGTTCTCCGTTAGTTATCAATCGATAACTTCAAAATTGATTCGGTGAACTACCTTCAATCGAGATTAATACTATGCAAAAGTTCAATAAAAATGTCCTCGCGTTGCTTCACTCGAAACATAACGATTTTATTCATCGACAAAATCTATTAATATCTTATTTATAGATGGGAAAAAAACCTTACGCAATTATTTTTCTGTATCTAAAAGTTAGATGATTGATTGAACTTTTAACCAGTTTTTAACGCGTTATAAAATTTTATAACGTATTCATTTTTTGAGTTGACATCTGATAAACGTCGGATCGCACTTATTACTGCGACTTTGCATATCTTTATGGCAGCAATCAGACGAATCGAGACAAAAAATGGACATTAAAAAGGTTTAAGAAGAGGAAGAAGAAAAAAAAAGAGAATACGCGGTTGGATAATTAAATGATTTCTCAAACGCAGAAGAAAACGGTGTTGACAGTTATAATTGCAGACGAAGTTACCACAATTGTGCAACGCTGCACAATATTTTTCCGCTTTTTCTACGCGGCCACAGTCGCCATGGAAAAGTAAGTCGAAATTTGTAAAAGCTTGCAATTCGTCGAGACTCTTATATCACTTTGTCGTTAAAATTAAAAAGACGATCGTTGAGAAATAGTTAATTGAATAATTATTATATATTATCTAAAAAGCAACGAATAAATAAATAAATAAAAGATAAAATTCAGCATAGCATAAGAACTTTTCAGGTTCCAATTAATCTGAAAAAGTGTATCTTGTCTGGCTGAAATCAATTTCTAATTTATACCGGATTGGATTTCCATGTAACTTATAAAATAGCAATTATATTAGCACGAGCGTAAGAAGGTGGGTGGGTGGGAGAAAAGTCTTTTTTTTTTCTTTTTCAAAACCGCAATTCATTACAATATCAGTCCCGCTGACATATTTAAAATGTTCCTCGCGAGCTCTTCCTGCTCGCCCGTTTTCAATGCATCATACTTACATAATAACTGTAGGCGCTGCTGCGGCGATCCAGTAAGTAGACCTCGTCCGCAACTCCGCTCTCCGCTTTCGGTGCCGTGCTTTACTGACTCGCCTTCGAAAAGAAGAAGAACGAGAAGTGGACGGAGAGAGAGGAAAAAAGATAACTTTTCCAAAACACATTGCGAGCGCACTTCTCGCGGAGTTCCTGCATGCAAATCACCTTCATTCCTTTCTACAGATAACATAACCTCCTTTATGGCGCGACAAATTTCTAAAATTCTTCTCCGAGGAAAAGCACGACAATTATTTTAATATTCAGCCGAATCGAAAGAAAGTAACCGCGATCGATTCTGCTTTTTTTTTTGTCGTACCTCATTCGAGACCTGACAAATTGAAAATTAATCAATTTTAATAATTTTATAGGAGTCAAGGAAAGAGATTCATGATTAAGATGATAATTTTTCCAAAAAGAAAAAAAAAAGGTAAATGTATTTCCTTGCCAACTTGAATAGAAATAAAGACCAGTGAAAAAATGAATTACAGTATGTAACTTAAGGTCTTCCCTTTTTTATATAAAATATGAAATTTTGGAGTTTGGTTTTGGAATTAAATGAAAGAAGGACGAAACCATTCAAAGGATTAAAGATAAAAAAAGATAGAGCACTGCTATCTCCTTTACCTTCCACAATTACAATTAATGAATGATTGGCAAAATATGAATAAGAGTGATTTTTGAAATAGCTACCGTCGAGCATTCGCTCGATCTTAATCTGGCAATCCATGGAGATTTTAATTACAAATGAATGGCGCGAAAAGTGGGACATTCAAAACTAAGAATCGATACCGCGAACAAAGCGATTTTGAAAAAGAAAAAAAGAAAAAAGACGAAGGAAAGTTTCGTTGCTCGTCGACTCGTGACTTTCCGTAGGTAGGGGATTGCCATATTTGCCATATCGCCGCGGAGCGCGGCTTCATTATAAAAGCGTTACGTTCAACGACCAATTTAATTGCTGCAAAGCGTCGATCCACGAGCCGCCGGCATTGCAAGCGCGTTGCTCAATCCGTCGCAACCTTTCAAAATGGCGAGCCTTCCTGTCCGTGCCTGCATGAAGAACACGTTTCATTTATAATATGTATACCCACGAGAGTGCCAGCAAAGTTATGTTTCCCTCTAGACGAGAAAAAGGGACGTTGCCATAATGATTCCCCGAACCAATTTGCAAGCGCAAACATTTTTTCATTCCACCCTACAAAAGGTCTTTTTTTACCTTTTCTTCTATTATTATTATTATCATTATTATTATTATTATTTTAAAATAAGTGGACTTCCACTCGAGCTTATCAATTAGCCTTAATTTATACAAAATTATACTCAACATAATTAATTTGATAAAGAAGAATAAGAATGAATTTCTGCAGAAATTACTTTTAATACTCTGAAATTACCCGCAGTAATACGAAAAGAATCGTACCAGAAACTCCTAGCCAATAAAAATACCACGGATCGACTTTTAAAAGTGCAAAAAAAAAAAACGTCCGACCCAAATGCGCGCCACTTAATAATTTTCCGCAACATTGACGAAAGAAAAGTAAAAAGAGCCGAGGTACGTGCGCGGCGACTCGTTTCCTCGAACGCGTGTCCCTTTTTCGATCCTCGTACCGATCGGCAATCGTAATTGCCCGCGTGAACAAAAATGACAATGAGAGCGCAGGCGCGGATGAAGCGCGCGGGACATTCGAATTCCACTGAAATGAAACATGGTCCATATATGTTTCATTTATACTGGAGATGTTTGATAATAAGACTGCCTTTTTACTTCCAAAGATGGCGCTGCAAGTAAACTTTTTTTACGATTAAAAATAATTAAAACCATAAAATTACGAGTTATTTTTCGTATCTCCGCCTTTCGTCGCGCGTTAAATAATGAAGCTATACGTCACTTAAATTACTGACATTGCGACCCAACGAAATAAAAAGGCTAATTTTAGTATTGCGACTTAAAATCGTCGTGGGGCCCTAATTTAACGCCGATTGAAAAAGTGATTGTCGTTTTCTGTCTGGCAGCGATGGATTGGTGGAGAGTAAAGGGGCCGTTGAGAAGTGTCGAGTTGAATTGAAGCCCTCCCTCGTTTAATTGCAACACTTGACATTGGATTGGCCGCGTGGCGCTTTGTAATTGCGCGCTATTAATGACCGCGTTGGTGCCATTTGGCTGGGCAGCGCGACCAATTGTTTCGTACGACTCGTGCGTTAATTTCGCGTTATCAACGGTCCAAATAACAGAGCGCTCCGCTCTCCCGAGACAGTAATTGAGAAATCAAGTTTCCAGCTGAAAATCAAACTGCTCGCACGCATGCAAACTCTCGTCTTATTGTAAATTCCTTCTCTTTTTTTAACATCTCAAATTTTGTTAATCTAAAGATATTAAATTTCCAAAAATAAGAAGAAATTACATATCCCTAATGTCAAAGAATATTTTTGGTAAATTCTGAAAATATTCTGATTCCAAAAATGTATCATAAATGTTTATGGAGGGGACATGGGAATATTTTTGGAATATTTCTTGCTATAAAATAACGTACTATTCAATTTCATTATAAAATAACACTACGAAGGAAACTCTGATTTTATACTAATTACTTTTATTCACTTTCATTCTAACGGTACAAATTATCATTTTTCTATATATTTATTTAGTCCCATTTTATTCGCCCGAAGTTACATAACGAAACTTTCATTTATAATATATTTACAAAAAGATTTTCTCAAATCTAATTATATAAACCACTTGTTCGTTGCATTGTCACGTTCTTCCTTCTCCCCTTCTTTATTCTTGCTTTAGTCTTCTCTATTGTTTTTGATCCTTTCGTAGTATACAATGTACGGCTACTTTAGAGACATTCCGCGCATTATAAACAAGACACACGGCAAACACAAACATTGATATGAACTTTGTTTTCATAAAATTTACATAACTTCACCTTTGGAAAATGGTAGACAGATGTTTGCAACTTTAATGACGTCTTTTACGGATGATTTATCGGCAACTCCTTACGTTAAGCAACTTGTTATTACCAAAGATCTGTAAAAAGGGGGGGGGGGGGTCCGCGCAATCCGCGTCTGGATTGTCGAAGGTCAAGTTCTCAAAAAAGGAAAAAAAAAGAAAAAAAAAGAAAAAGAACAATGGAAGTTTGCGGCGCATGAAAACCCCGAACAGTCGGCGATTCTTAAACGTTACCTTTCAAAATATGCATCACGCCCAATTGAGCCATAAAACACGCCGGGAAATAATTGAAAGTTGGCGCAGACGTTATTCGAAATAACTCACTGCTGTTTGTTCAATCAATATTTGAAGTCATCGGTCGGATGTCGATTTCAACGTGGAAAAATGATTTAAATTTCTTCTTTCTATTACGAAAATTTAATATTAATAGATGGCAATTTCAAAATATGTAAAAAAAATGTATGTTTCTAGAAATTTCGATGAAGATATTAAAGTCAGTAAAGATTGAGCAAATATTCCATAATAGTAAACCAAAATTTTTGGGAGTATCTTAACATATTCCGAATATACTAAGGAAATATTCCAGAATATTCCATAAATATTTTTCAAAAGTATTCCTGTGTCGCAAAATTTTCGCGAGAATTCCAAAGGTTTTTGTTGAGAAGGTTGGGTGGGGTGGCGGCGCGCGCATTGAAACCCTCCGGTGATTTGAATGAGCGCGCGGAAAAGGTCTCACGATGGGATTGCGCGCGAATTCTGTGGGGGTCTCGGGATTGAATTTTACGGCCGATAAGTCGATCGCGGCTCGGACCGTAAATCAGGCGTTTTATAAACGCGCTTGTACAAATAAACGATTTTATCGCGCATTTAATTAGTACGAAATAATAAATAACGTTAATTAATTGGAAAGCGATTAATCCTAACCGTGCCGTAAATTCATTCGACCGTCATTCCCCCCCAACCCCCCCTGATTATTATTCGGCCCGTCTCAGTGGAAAAGTTCTTTTTTTCATACGCTTCGTCGAGATATCGATTGTAAATCTGCGGGACGATTCGGTAATATTTATCGCTCGTTTTTGCGACAAACGTTTGTCAAGCTTGTCGCTTCTCTTCGGTCGATCTCGCGCTATTTCGGTTTTTGCGCGGCGATTTATTGGCAATCAAATTATATCGTGACGTCTTTCACCAATTTAAATTTTTTTTCGTCAATATAGAGAATTTCATCTCTTTTTTATTTTCAAAAAATAATTTTCTTACAAGGGCCATAATATGGCCATACATGAATTAAGGAAAAACATAAGTCTGAGCATGAATTTTTTATATATGGACCATATATGTTTCATTTTTATTACACTCACAAAACTGTCTATTTAAGAGTAACAGAATCTTCTTATGCTTAACAGATTTTCTATTCAATATTTGTAAAAATTCTTAATGTAAGAATAATTATATTTGTGATAAATAGATTACATTTAATTTAAATAGAAATCCAAGTACAGTTTTCTCAGTGCAAGGTGTTGTTTCAACCTCGAGTATTGAATAAAAGAATACAACGAAAATGTTTGTGCTTTTTGAAATAATTGATTTATTGGGTTTACGCCGGTGAAATGGGAGCGATCGACTTTTCTCGCGCACAATCGTGAGTCGTGGGCGGCGAGCCTCGGAGTCAAGGCCCAGGATTTTTGCAATTGTCCGCCAAATCCCGAAGGTCGGACCGGCCTTGTTGGCCGGCGCGGGGTATTGTGGCGCGCCGTAAAAAAGTCCTTTTGCTGGTCGGCATTCGAATGAGTTTGCGTCAACCGCGCGGGACAAGTTTCAACTCGTACGATTACCGAGCAGCGGCGTCCAAGCGCCGTTTCCCCGGACGCGCCACCTATTATTCATTTACAAATTGCCGCCGCCGCCGTTTGCAACACTTTGCCGGTGGAACGGCGACGCGCGATTCCTCGCTACCGATTCAGAGTTGCGTAACTCGACCCGATGCTAAACACACACCGCCGTCAATTATTATCACTATTATAACGAGATAACGACGTTCGCAACTTGCGAGCCGACGAGAGTAGAGAATAGTTTAGACGTTCGTTTGGACGCGGTGTTTAAATGAACGCAACGTTGGAATTGAATTGAGTTAAACATTATTTCGAGAATTCGTCGACCGTAAGTTATTAGTTAAATTCAAAGGTGAATAGTATGTGAAAAATATGACAGGAAAAATTACTGGTTTTAAACGTTTCACACTGAGAAAAAAGTAACATGGTTAATTTTTGTGATTACTAAAATTCTGGTTGAATTAATTTTATTATGGTTATTTTAACTAAAAATCAGGTAACTGGAACTAAAATTGTATAGAGTTCACGAAAATTAACTATGCGTATAGTTAATATTACTATATTTCTTTCTCAGTGCAGATATCCCTAGTAAATATGAAGCAAATATGGTCCATATATGTTTTAACAATTTCATATAATGAAATAAACAATTCATATGTTTCTTCCTTAATCCATATATGAATTTCATACAAGGAAAGAAAAATATAACATATCATATGAATGATTCCCTGGGAAAAGTCTAATCTCAAAAGTTTCGTGCAGTTGAAATTGCTGAAATGGTAAATTTTGCGGTGCGTTGATTGAAAAGTGCGCGACGAATTCGCGAAGGTCTCTTAGCCTAATAAATAAATGGACTTTCGCGCGTTATTTATACCCGATTACATCCATAAAACGTCAACGTCCCATAATCTTGGAAAGGTTCGTGTAAATACGCGAGATAAATGCAGAAGTATGCGCGAGGAACATTGAACGCGCGGTGAAACGATGAAACTTGTGCGCGCACGGCATAAGCATGCGAGCCTCTCAGTCTTTCGTAAAATTGCTCGCATCGTGGTTAGCGCGGCTCGTTAAAGAACTTTTTATTCCCGGCCGCGCAACCGTATTGCACGGCAAAAAGTGTCCACTTATTTTAACCGGATTATTCTAATAATAAGTGGACTTTCCACTTGGCATTTCGACAAAGATAAATCCGGTTATTGTAAGGATAAAATTATTGTTATTTTGTGAATATTTATTTTTATAGTAACAATAAATTTCAGAGTATTTATTTTATAATAAGAAGACGGAGAAATGTATGTAATTTAATAAGAAGTGTCGTTTAATTTTAAATACTACTTTCAGTTAAGCAAAATCTAATCGTTTGTCTGGCGTCGAAAAGAAATGTGCATATCCGGCAAATTCCTTGTGTGCAAAAAAAAACAATGAAAAGGAAAAGGAATTGCAGCAATTTGATCGAATCGAGGTAGTCAGTTTCCATGAATTGGCACATATTACTGATATGAAGCAAAAATGGTAAAATAATACAAAAATATTTTAAATTCTACAAAAAAAGCAAAATTTGCAATAAGAGATTGCAAATAATAATGTATTATATTTATATAATGACACAAATGCAATTATTCATCGAATTAAATGTAAAAAAATTTGAAACACTGACAAATGTATTGCTAATAATACAATCGATAACTGAAAAGTGCGGCAGCGAAAATGGAAGCAATTTATGGACGCTTTCGCGCGAGCTTTACGTAATCGTAAAGCATGAAAAATAAGTATAACGGACGTATGAAGATGCATGGTGGATTGGCGGAGGTCACGGCGGATATCGCGCGATCGTCGATCGATTTCTTGCGCTGAAACGGATTATTTGTTAGCGGTTTTGCCGCTCGGATTTCTTGGGCGCGCGCGATACTTTCTCACGATGCGCCGCCGCCCGCGGTTTTTCCCCCTCGACTTTTCCACCTCGACAAAAAATATCAATTACAAAGGTCGCGGCAATTTTTTCCCCCTTTTTATTAAACAAACGCAAAAGATGCTTCAATAACATTTTTAATTTAATATAAAGTAACATAAAATATTATTTAAATTAACTGAACGGTCGGATTAGTGTCATTGTCCGTCAAAGCGGTCCGACGCAATCGCTAATAGGGTCGTTCATTTTTACAGCGGCTTTTACTTTAAACCGGTATTGTCATTCCGTCGGCCATTAGATCTATGCTAATCTCGCCGCCATTGTCCCGTAATTAAATCGTTTTCTTATCGCAAAAATCTCATTATCGCTTTTTGCATTGACGTTCATTCGATTTTACTTCGTGCTCATTCGTCCAAAGGAAGAAGAAAAAAAAAAAAAAGAAGAAGAAGGGAAGATGACCGAAGCGAGACAGAGGAGGAGAGAGACAGAGAGAGGGAGAAAAAACATCGATTTCACCGGTCTGACGATCGAAAATCAAACACTGCCGGACAATTAAGTGTTACAAATCGGTGGCGATCGATAATTAGCGTTTTACTTTCTCGAGAGCATTTACACCTGTTTATCGGGCAAGCAATATCCAGCGACACCGCACTCGGGATTTGGAAACGGAACGGAAAATTGTTTATCGCGACGTTAAACGTAACGACACGAAAAATAATGGAACTCGTCTCGACGATTGTCACGGTCGTTAAGAGTTTTACGGCGGAATAACGGAAGGTGCCGATCGCCGCGTCCGATACCTCCCGCCACCGGTGGCCAAAAATGCAACGGTCAAATTTCATTCATTTTATATTTTACATTCACAAAATTGTCTGTTTATTGAGCAATAGAATCTTATGTTTAATAGACTTTCTATTTAATGTTAGTAAATAAAAAAAATAATTCTATTTGTGATAAGTAGATTCTATTTAATGTAAATAGAAATCCAATTGCACTTTTCTGAATGTACTACACAAAATAGTTAAAAGAACAATTGTTTGTGATATTTCCTTCTTCTCAGTGCATTCATTTACCCTTTTCTCTTTCTTTCTTTCTTTTTTTTTCTATTTTCCATCTTCTTATTCCATCCCCTTATTCTTAAATCAGAATTGACGCACTTTTTTTTAAATTGGAGCGAACGTTATTGGCGATAAATGGATTGCGCGGTGCATGTCCGCTTCCGAGGGTATCGAGTTCTACCAGGCAGAAACTGACGAGGTTCCTCTTTCCTTTCTGTTTGCTCGTCGCGTCGCAATATCATCGCGATGATGTCAAAGTTTGCGGCTTTTATATGTAGGCAAGTTCAACTGACCGATGAAGACAACGCGCGAGAGTTTCGTTGCGGCACTGCCATTTTCCGCCTCGTCAGATAATATTTCCTTTTAAACGGAGGTGGAAAACAAAAGCCAGAGACAGAGATGGAGAGAGAGAGAGAGATGTGTATGTTTAGACGAGCTTATTGAGGTTTTACAGTTAGCTTTGAAGTTAAACGAAAGAACTTTTTGTTAATACTTTTTAAATAGGTATCGAGTTGACTTTTTAAATTGTCAAGTGTAATTTTAAATTTATTTTCCAAAGATTTTGACTTTAAAAAAGTGGCTTTCTACCATACATGGACATGTATGGTTGGCCATATGTTTTTCCTTAATTCATATATAATCACATATAGATTAAGAAAAAAACATATATGTCTATATCGCAGAAATGCTCGCGAATAGTCAGAGGCGAGGGAAATTGGAGGAATTGAAATTTGTAATTGCGAAAAGCCTGACTTTTTTTTTATAAAAAGATATGCAAATTGTAATTATCGTTACGGCAGGTGTTACGCGATAAATTGTATAATTCATTCTGGTTGTTGTCTTAAACATGCCAGAGTTGCGCAACGCTTCCTACAGTTGGCTAAAAACATGTTCCTTTAATGTCTTTCATTATAATACATCGAGTTCGTACACTTTAATTTATCTATTTAAGCCGAGGCGGACTGAAAAATGTTTTAATAATCGCCATTCAATATCACGGCCGAAGCTGGTGACAATAGCCAGAGCGATTACGTTGGTTTCCCTGGAATTTATTTACTTGCGTGTCTCAATGACAAAATAAATGTATAATGAAAATATATTTTCATTATACAGGACCGTTCGGTGGAGGGTTGCAAGAGCAGAAACTCGACGAATTTCCGGTTGTTAATTGTTTTATTAACTCACCTTTTTAGCGCCTTATCAATGCCATTAAACTAACATTAAAGACCTGGTTTGAAATATTATCTATTATCCATATTATCAAAGATCGACAGCTTTATTTCTTACGTTTATGCCTGCCAAGAAAGTATTCAGTTATATCCTGAACACATTAAAACTACAAGCAAGGAATGAAATCTCCGGCTTTTATAGCTAATTATATTAGAAAAAAAAAAGAATGTTATTCTTTGAAACATTAAAAGCTGAATATTATCTTTCGTTGGTTATAACGTTCAATTGTGAAAAGTAAATAAAGGATTTTTCAACTATTCATAATTAGGCTTTTAAAGAATCTGTCCTTTACTATTGAGTGAAACGGTAAAAGATAACCGAGTACAAACAACGGAAGGTACAACTAAACAAACAAAAGTTGTATTAATTAAATTTATCATTTGTCATATATACATATATATGTGCTAACAAACTTCTTTTGAATCGCGATGGTGGCGACATTATTGGTGCTTAGTGGAACTAATATAAATGATCTTGGAATTACGAAGGAATACTCACAAAACTATCTATAATAGAATCTTCTTATGTTTAATGGATTTTCTATTCAATATTTGTAAAAATTCTTAATGTAAGAATAATTCTATTTATGATAAATGGATTCTATTTAATGTAAATAGAAATCCAACTGCAGTTTTCTCAGTGAAGGATAACTTTTTATATCTAATAATAATAACAACAATAATAATAATAATAATAATAATAATAGTAATGATAATAATGGAAATGGCAGCGAGATAACGTAATCAGGATTTCGGGGCCAAAACTTTCCAACTCCGTTCGTTATGTCCCTCTTAACGACTCATTAAAAGTGCCACAATATGAAATAAACTGTTTGTTAACTGGAATCGGGCAAAACATCGGCGTCGAATCTAAATTTATTTCGTGGCGGGAAAGTGGAGCGTCCGTTTTTAGTTCGCTATCAAACATCGCCGAGCGCTAAATCAAACCAAGAGAAAACTAACGCTCATTTTTTTCAATTACCGGTTTTGAGGTTTTTTACAAGTCGAACGTCGCTCATACGCAAGCTCCGCGTTATCAGCATCTCTTCACGCAACGGCGGAGAGAAGGGGACGGAAAACGAGGCGAAGAGACAACGAAAAGAAAAATGGGGGGGGGGGGAGAAAAAAATAACAAAACTTCTCATACATGATCTTTGAAACAAATGATAAAAATCCGCGATTTAATTAATTTTTTTTTCCATTTTCCTTTTCATTTTCATTAGAAAAAAAGGAAAGAGTATAAGAAGGGCATTAGGCGCATTCAAAATGTTTATGCTCGAATGGAATTTATCTTGGCCGAGGGGGTGGTGGGGGGGACTTTGATGGCGGCGATGGAAAGCGAGCAACATGGTAGGCGGCGCGAGCATCGTTATCGCGCGCTCGAACCGTCGAATCGATTGTATAAATCGCGGGGGCCGGGCCCCCGATAGCGCGGAAACCCGCTCACTTCCGTCTTCGTTTGAGCCGCGGGCCGATTTCCGAGAGATCGCCATCGCGCTCCCGCCCGCCGCCTTCCCATAACGTCCGATTAACGCGCTTTCTTTGTTTCACCTGTTAAAAGGGTGGCGCTCGATTGATCGATAAATTGGTCCGTTTCCCCCGCGTGAAATTTCACGTTCGACCTTTTTTCTCCTCTTCTTTTCCCAAAGGCGCGCGCTTTTTAAAATTCGTCACCTCGTGGCACGCGATTTTCAAGCATTATCACATTTCTCGAGTGAAACCCCGCACTTTTCGACCGATCATATTTTGACACCGGCCAATCAAATTGTTGAAATCGCGTTTTCACATTTGGTAACGACGCTCGAAATTGCGTTTCACATTTCACGGTGAAAGACAAAATATAGCGGTTATAACTCAGATCGATTGGTTAAAGACATTTAGTTGAAATTAAATTTTTTGTTTCTGTAAGAAATCTTTTGAAACTGAAAAATATTTGGACCATTGTACCCTAGTAAAAATGGATGTTCTTTCTTAATACATATATGGATATATATGGATATACATGGTCAACATATGGCAATAATTGATATAATATTCCAATCATATACAGTTTCAATAATTTCCTTATATTGAAATCAATTACAACCATATATCGACCATGTATTTAAAGTAAAAATTTTAGTCAGATGAGAGAGAAGGAAATTTTTGGTTATATTCAAACTCTGCTCGAATGGTACCGAGGAACCAGAGGACGTTTTTTAAATTAATTACCGCCGATAAAGCAACATTCGCGTGGATTTCATGTAAATCCACTTATCGGAACGGTGAATTAAGGCGCGCAAAAGAAATAGCAAACGTTCAATTATAAATCACGATTGCGCAATAGGAACGGCAACGAGACAGCCTCGGTGTAATTAGAATTACGTTATCAAGTACACGATCAATTTCTTCTCGTCGTTTTGCCCGATTCAGGGGATAATTACGCTCTGAAAATAGCACCGCGGTGATTCCGCGGTCTCGCGAAAAGAAAGACCGCGCTGAAATCGTCCTTTTGCAGTAAAATTCAGATTTTTGCACTATTTATTTTACTAATGGCAGGCCATTATCCTAATTGCAGTTTACAATGCTAAACGTCATTTTCTATTACCGGCAGTTCGCGAGACGGTTAAAAAAAAAAAAAAAAAAGGGGAAGCCCCAACGTACGAATTACAATAAAACGAGTCTGAGCAACACCTGCCACAAATTATAATTAAATTCACTCTCTTTTCGCTCAAACGCCTCGGTTCAAGGGAAGTATGAAACTGACATTTAAAGTTTATTCTTACATGCATAATTGTATTAGCTGCTTATATCATATTTCAGGCTCAGTTTATTAATCTTGCATATTATAAATTCTTTCGCCTAGGAAAAAATTGTGTGCAGGGGAGGAGTGGGGAAAGAGAGAAAAAAAAATTTGTCTTCGGTGTAAAGACACGTTATCTCGCGCATGCATCTTATTTGCTTTTAAATGTCTTGTAAAATATTCAGCATTCAACGTACGCGACTGAAAGGGGGAACATTTTCGACGTGGAATCTTTTTTTAAACATTTTTCCGGGAAGGATTAGACTTTCCCAAAGAGAACCTAGTCATATTGTGTTGTGTATTGGATAAAAAAGAAATGTTTTACGAAAATAATGTTTCATTTCTCGGTCCCACTGAAATGTAGAAGGAAATGTCAAAAATATCTAGTCGACTTCATCCGGTTTTTAATCGTAATAGCAAATGAATAAAAGGTGTGCCTTCCATTCTGGACGTAGCACCGGATCGTCCCCGAAACTGGAACGCAAATGGCAATTTGCCAACGACGAAAGATTCATTGAAAGGGACACGGTTGGACTGGCAAAAGGCAAGAGTCCCGATAAAGAAGTGGAGTCCAGATAGAAAGTATCGTTTTGTGGCGAGTTATGTCGAAAGTTTTAATTACATTCGACAGAGACATCGTAATCAATCGTCACGCTGGCTGCAGTGTAGCAACGATACCATTGTGTCGGCGGCTAACCTCGATCTATCCCGATGTAAAGTGGAATCAACAGGATCGAATGACTGGGAAAAAAGCGGGGCCGCGTACGCACTGACCTAGGACGCGCCGGACTCGGAGAGGTAGCCCTGTTAAAGATATCCAGCTG
This sequence comes from Leptoteleia sp. ZL-2020, assembly GCA_022817305.1. Lineage (NCBI taxonomy): Eukaryota > Metazoa > Arthropoda > Insecta > Hymenoptera > Scelionidae > Leptoteleia > Leptoteleia sp. ZL-2020. The sequence continues at coordinate 8,245 of JABFPN010001862.1, read as the reverse complement.
GGATTTTACATAGGAGAATTTGGCACCGGAAATCAGTTAGTTTCCTAGGTAGGTTCCTAGGTAGTTGTATGATTTTCCTAGTTTCCTATCTGGGATTCTAGGTTGAAAACTAGTTGATCTCTGATCCTAAATTTTGACCTAGGACCCCAGCTAGGAAGCTATGTAAAATGCTATAACTACCTAGGAATCTATCTAGGAGCCTACCTAGGAAATTAGCTAGTTTCCTAGGTAGCTAGTCTCCAAGCTTCCTAGGTACTTATAGGATTTTGCCTAGTTTCCTAGCTGGAGTTCTAGGTTGAAAACTAGTTGATCTTTGATCCCAAATTTTGACCCAGGATCCCAGCTAGGAAGCTAGGTAAAATGCTATGTCTACCTAGGAATCTAGCTTATTTCCGGTGCCAAATTCCTATGTAGGATTCCGCCCAAGTGGGTCAGCTTCTTTGGACGACCAAAGCACTCCGATCCGCCGCGGAGTAATCATGTTCGAAATGCTGATTTAACTCTCCGATTTTGTCAATCGGCGGCCGGCCGAGCAAGCCTAATCAGCGCGAGCCGTTTTTGTCCCACTTTTTGTCCGCTTCGCAACCGGAAGTCGCGCATAGAAAAAGGTAGCTTACGTTCGGGTGCGTTTCAAAAGTCCAGCAATGTTGCTGACGTCATGGAGGCGGTGAAGAGCCTCGCAATTGCCTATAGTATTTTCTATTAGTTCGTCCGGTGGCGCCACTAGCATTCTTTGCCGCGAAAATTTAAATCCTCTTGTGCGCTTTAATGAAATACTTCCGTGAATTGGTGGGGATATTTGTGGGAAAGTAAAGGAATAACAATAAATAAAGCTGACAAAGTGGCATAATATGAATTTGACTTCGCAATTAAATTTCTCGAAAGAGGAGAGAAATTCATTGAAATATTTGTAAATATTTCAAATAAATTACCTTTCGGATATTCCTTGTTATTAAAGTAAATATAATATTGCTAATATCTTGTTTACTGCAAACAATCTGTTAATAAATTTAAATGAAATATAAAATTAGCGGGTTCAGTTTTATGGGATTATAAAAGTGCACTCTGGCCGGCGATAATTATATTTTCAATACAAGAATATGCATTATAAATCAAGATTAACTATGGATGCAATAAAATTAACAGTCGGAATAGTAAAGGATGAAATGAAAAATGTTGCACCGTTACATTAACGAGCCGTTCTCTAAGTGAAAAAATATGATGTCTCTATAAAATATTTCAATGTAATTGACTTTGCGAGCAGAATTTTATGGATTGCAGGCAAATGAATAAACTGTTATTACGACCACCGTGGCAATCTCGGTGGACTTTTATTCGGTTGACTTTCGAGGGGAAAAAGTAAAAGTCTACTGAGATTCGCAGAGCCCGCGGATGATCAATTTTCCAGCTGATACGTTACTTTCATCGCGTTCATTTGCCGATGCAAATCAGACGCTGCTTTTTTTTCTTCAAAATACCTCGAAACCTATCTTTCGTTTAAATCATAATGAATTCCTTGCTAATTGAACAATTATCCACATACCGATTGTCACATCTCGACAAAATATTCCTAATTGTTTTACGATAAATCAGGAGATTTCTTTAGCTTTGCGATACTGCATTATTTAACCTGTTAAAGCATTCGACATACCTATGAAAAATGTTATATACACTCAGAAAAAAATATACTTACTTTAAGAAAACTATACAAAGAAAATTGTCCTATTAATACTAATAGAAAATCAATTAAAAATAAGAATATTCAGTTAGTATACAATAATTTTAAGTTTTTATATTAAAAGGAAATTAATTTAATGATAAATCTTATCTCAGATAATACTAATGAGTATGTACATATTTATATATACTGCATGCAACTGTTAGGTTAAATTTGTATCATCTGTTGAATATTCTTAAACTAAAACTATTTTTATTCTTTTCTTGAACAAAAATCCATTTAATATAAATGGAATTATTCTTTAGATAAATATATGCTTTATAAGAATTATTTATTCTTATTATAAATAGAATTTCGTTTTGTTCATATAATGAATGGAAATCCTATTTAATATAAGAATATTCTATTACTCTTAAATAGACAGTTTTGTGAGTGTATATAAATTTTGTTTCATGGGTAATTACGAACAATTCTATAAATCAATACATTCTTATGCAACAACCAACATCTCAATTATCCGCAATATCATATTTTTTTATTCGCTCGTCAGGTGGCGCCACTCGCAGTGTCGACCGCGAAAATTTCTTGGTTCTTGAAATCTTTCACCAGATCTTAATCTCGAATGAAAAAAAGTGCCGGAACATAAAAAAGGGAAAATCCGATTAATCAATAATTCTTCTTAATCGACGCGAAATCGCAAGATTACAAGGCGATACGTATATCGGACATTGGGTACAACAGAAATGCGTGTTCGCCCGACCAAATTGCTAGATACGGATCAACGTGCTCGCAGGATACGTATAAATGGAAAACGGAGTCGACTAATTGATCAAAATGTCCGGAACTTTTTGAGCACTGTCGTAATTGATCAAAGTGTCCGCTTAATGATCTGTGACAAGAAGTTGTGCAATTATAATGCGCGGAAATGGTTGCCGTTCCCTAATAGCAAAGAATATTTTTGGTAAATTCTGAGAATATTCTGAATGTACCAAGGAAATATTCTAATGTACGACTCGAGGAATATTTCTGGAATGATTCTCCAACGTTTGGCAATTATTTTTAATAATATTTATCTATATGACCTAATAGTAAATATTAAATATTAAAAAATGATTACTACACTTTGGAGAATCATTCTTTTATGAGGAAATGCCTTCATTTTATAGAGTAGAATAATTCTACAACGTTTGAATATTTTTGACAAATATTTTTGGAATATTCTGGAATATTTTTTGCTATTAGGAGTTAAGATCTGAAATCTTGGTTGGTTTTACCAACCATCCTACTTTTATATATATATACACCTATTTACCATATATATATATATACCAATCAAGATATTATTTTTCGCTTTAGCTATTTTTTTCGAGCATTTTAGATGATTTCCACTCAACTGCATTGAATCTCATCGAAGACAAAGCCTCGCACTCGATATAATTTATCGAGGCGAGTCGCGCCGGCGATTTTCGCGGGATTATCGCGATGGACGCCTTCCGATCGTTGTAACTCGTAGCCGGGGTGTCGGGTTTCCGGCTCGAAATCGCGTCGGAAAAGGCGCTATTATGTTACCGCGCGCTTAGAAAAGTGAATGGGAGAAGGAAGGCGCGCCTCCTTCGGCGCGTTTTAAATTAAATACCTCGTAACCGACATATTGAGAAATTCATGGGACGCGGTATCGGATGTATAATTATCAGTGCGAATCATTTTCATCGGGTGTTCGATTGCGAATTTCGTTTGGGCCTTTTGGAAAAATGCCGCGCGAAAGTCTCTCCCGGTGGGTGGATCTCGGGCGACTCCGGGCCGCTTAGAAAGCCCGCGAAAGTCGCGCTGCGGTTCTTCTGGGGACATTTTTCCGCTACTCTGCATCGTCGTTCCTTATTTACCTAACGATTTATTCTTCAATCTTTCTCCCTTTCTTTTTCTTATTCTCCGAACAAGGAGTATTTTCCATACCATAATATTCCATAAGTGTAACGCTAAATTAGTAAAGCTTTCCATTAAAAATTGATACATTTTTTCTCTCCTTTGCTCGCTTATTATTAGTTTCCTCCGTCTCGTCGGATGGTCGGTGAAATGAAATATTTATCCGTCGAAAACGTTACTAAATAATTATAACGCAATGGCTGAGGAAAGAGAGTCCATTTGAATGTAGATGAAATTTCAACTGGCAGTCTTTTGCAACGAGGCCTCTCGCGTGATGCCATGGTAATCCGTATCGCACATCGTAGAATATTATTCACCTTGAATCAAATCCGTTTATTATGTATAAGTGATAAATCGTTCGGATATATGAATGAGAAAATTTCAGATTCCCGATAAGTAGAACGTATTATTGCAATGAAATTGTTACGCAATCATTCGCCATGAGAACCCCCTTTTTGATATTCCGCGTTTACGTGCTGCAATGTTACATCCACTTACGGATCGCACGGTTTATACGTGATCTTATGGTGGAAACTTTTTCTTATCGCGCGTAACGGATGATTTTCTATACGGATACTCGTTCTCTTCGCTGAGTTCTCTTATTTAATAGCGCAATACCGTGTCAAAGTCGTAAACAAATAAAGTGTAAAAAAAAAAAAGAAGTTTGTACTACGCGATTAAAGATCGAGTATTGAATATTTAAATAATTAAAAAGAAACCGATGTATTTGCAATTGTGCGTAAAAAATTATACAAAAGTAATAAATTGTAATCATAAAATGTGCATAAATAATCACAAATGGTAATAAACGATTAGGAAAATTGAAATAAAAAATAACGATAATAATAATTCTATTATTGTTATATTTCTTTTTTAATTGATATTGAATAGAAATATTTTTTGTTTAACTTTTATGGCGTTTTGTGCAAGTTAAAATGTTCGAGGAAAATGGTGAAATTAAAATTGAGAAATTAACGGCCGTTCGATGGAAAGGTTTTCGAATTCTGGGATATTGATTTTCTTCGTTGTTTTTACTCGTTCTTCGAATGGCGAGGCATGATCCGCCGGCGACAAATTGAGTTAACTGTACTTCTCTTTCAACCTACATCCGCGGCCGAGGCAAATTTCAGAGGCTGTCTTTCGACTGCAAAATTTGTTTTCACATGCAAAGTTAACATCGAGAGAAATTTCGTAAACTGTAATTTCGTGATCAAGCCCCGGAGTGGCTCTTCTAAAATGCTAGCCTCGCTTATCCGCTCGTTGCAGACAAATATTTCCCGTAATTATAGAAATTTCGGGCCAAACGGTGGGACGTCGTTTGGTAGACAATTTTTTTTTCATCACTACTCAAACACCGTTATGAATTTGCAGTAATTCAATTTAAATCAAAGGAAAAAGGCAAATTTATATTTATTAAGACATTGCCTTGAGTGAAAGTTAAAATTGTTTTAAGGAGCAGTTTAAATTTAATCTTGAATTGGGATTAAAAAGGATTTTTCTTCGGGCAAACTTTCCACCTATTAATAAAGAAAAATTATTTCCCTTTTTTTTTTAACATTCACTGAGAAAAATAGTTGTATTTAGAATTACCATACTATTTGGCTTTGAAAGGACATTGTCTAGTAAAATTTTACATACAGTACAGTAATAATTACCATAAATGACACTCAGTATGGTAATAATTACCATTATATGCCATATAAAAGATATTATTATGTTGGTATGGTAATTGTATGCACATCATAGACGATATCCCTTCGAGAACAAAAGGTATAACAATTTTTATTACAACTTTTTCCTCGGTGTTCATCTGAATTCATTTGGTACATTGGAGTTTTAACATTTACACATTACAAAGACAATTTTATCGCTTCCACCGTTGAAGAAGGATCATTCTACTTGCGACGGCAAATTCTCGCTGTGCGGTCAACATAAAGCACCTTTATTAGGAACGGGTTTCCCAACTGGCTCCGGCCTATGCGTCCGCAAAGGCGACCCAAAGAAGAGTAGCCCTACTAATGATACATTAGCGCAATACGCTACGCTCCTCGTGCAGTTCGACTCGCCGAGTTCCGTAAATTTATCAAACATCCCGCGCGTGTACTAATTATGCAAATTGCGCAATAAATTCAATTTGCATTCGCGGATTTTGCATTCGAATTTCTCAGAAAATTATGCGTTAAAGGAATAAATACCTTTTTTTTTCTTCTCATCGAAATTTTTATTCTTATTTTCCCTCCCTGGCGTCCGTTTTAATCGCACTGCGTTACGTGTTTATTCGGCGGGAGAGTTGTAATTTAAAATCATGACGCTCGGATAACGTTCGATAAATCGAGAGAAATATGTTCGGCAAAAAAATTAGACGAAGCCAATAACGATCTTGAGATCTTGTAAAAGGATATCGCATGGTCGCACGACTTGGCTCGTCGGGTCGTTGACGCGACTCTTAACAATATAATAATTTTTTTCCACAATTTAATTAAGACTTAATCGAAAACAATTTTTTCCCTCGAGTCGAATGGACTTGTATTTAATCGTTGGCTTCACCGAGCCAATAGAACATTTCTTATTGGGGCAAGTTTTCATTCGATAATGTTGAATCAAATCTAATCAGTTCTTATCAGATCATTTCCATGCAGTTTCTATCAGTTCCGATGCAACCTATTCAGGACGTTACTGATATTTGATAAAATTTAATCAATGGTAGTCAAGTCTTTTGAAGTCAGTTTAAATCTAATCAGTCAAGATCTAATCTTATCAAAACAATTATAATCATTTTTTGTTAGATGCTTTCAAGTTAGCTAACATATGTTTAGATTGAATCGTACATAATTATTTTAGGATCAGATTCGCATTAGAGATTCGTATTATCAGATTCGACGTATCCTTCCCAAATCCACCTGTGTCCAATGCGATCGAATTTGTTCCCACGTAAATGATACTAAATAAGTTTGAAACGAAGGAATAATGTGATTTACAGAGTTGCCTGTTAAAAAAATCTAGCTGGGATCCTATATAGGAATTTGGCACCAGAAATCAGCTAATTTCTTAGGTAAGTTCCTAGGTAATTATAGGATCTTCCCTAGTTTCCTAGTTAGGGTCCTAGGTTGGAACTTAGGTAGGATCAGAGGCCAATTAGTTTTCGACCTAGAACCCCAGCTAGGGAACTAGGCAAAATCCTATAACTACCTAGGAACCTACTTAGGAAACTAGCTGATTTCCGGTGCCAAACTCCTATGTAGGATCCCAGCTGGGTTTTTTTAACAGGGTTTCATTAGAAATTTTTTTACCTAGCTGCACGGAGAAAAATTTATGAGAAATTTTTACTCTAAATTTGAGTTCTCCAGTCATAGAAGTCAGTTTTTACATACATTTAAACTGTATTCACTAAAAAGTTGTAATACTAATGGACATAATAATAACGTTAAGGTAGTTTTTAAATTAAATTTAAGGGATTATTTTCTCAGCATATTAATTATCTTAAAAAAGAAGATAATTAGTTCATCAAGTACAGTAATTAACATTTATAAAACATAAATATAATCGTTATAAGCTGAAATATTACCCTAAATTAAAAGCAATTTCTTTTTGTTCAAATTGTTAATCAATTTAGGGGAAAAATTCAACTTTGATGTGTTAAATACGGCATCTAGTGGCACGAAGTGAACTATATACTGAAAACAGTGGAACGCGAAACAATCAACACCTCAAGTAAATATTAACCATCCAAGTTCACTTTCGCGAACACATTTTTATATCCGGAATTAAATTAAAATTATTTATTTATAAATATCTTAAATAGAAAAATTATTATATTTATAATTTTTTTAGCAACTTTTACTAAAAGTGCTCAAATTCTAAGTTTAATTATTCTTACCATTGAAGAAAACAAATTGTACTTAACTGCATATGTATTTTGTGGACTTCTTAAAATATATTTGAATTTCCCTGCTATATTCAATTAAGTTTAATTTTTTTCCGCTATGTGTCGTTTAAATATTTTTACTTCTCGTAATATGTATTAAAAAAGTATATGCAGTATATATATAACATCAAAATGAGTGTTAATATGTAACTGCGTTGCGTATCTTTAGTTATAGCTTCTGTCATCTGCGTATGTAAACATTATTATGCGTATTATTGTTGTATTGTTGCGAGTATGATCTGCGTTGCGAACGTTAGGGTTCTTTTATAATATAAATGGAAAAAATATCTTCTATATCACATTAATGAATAATAATAATACTTGGTAGCAATTAAATTTGTTGTATATAAAAATCCTTTAAGTTTATTTATCGTCATTACACTTAAAAAACATTCTCTTTTTATACCTAAAAAAAAGGAGAAAAATTGCTTTAGATTAATTTAAAAAGTTTCTTTTATCAATATGTAAAAATTACCCTAAATTTGTTTCAAATAGTATTGAAACATATTCTGTAAGATATGGTATTAAACCCGCATCAAATATACAAACATTTTCAAGCGCTTACAACACGATTTTATCTTAGGAACTACTAGAATTATTTTTTCCCCTAAAATGGGTAAAAATTAAACCAAATTGACTTCTAAGTCCATGCTACTATAAATTAGGGCAGAATCTTTGTATAAATTAGGTGAATTACTCCTACATTTTTCTTTCCGTGT
>JABFPN010001861.1:0-25766 GCA_022817305.1 Leptoteleia sp. ZL-2020 | reverse complement strand
CAGTCGGAAGGTGGCGCTGCGCTCGCGGGCGAATGTTAAGCGAAAAGCGAAGTGCGTCTACAAGACATTCGTGAGTTCGTGGTAGTCCGTGAAGGATCGTGTCGTCGATTGTGTGATTTGTGTCTGCGCGAGGAAGGGACGTGTCGCAGCTGCGAAGAGATCAGTCTTTTCGCAAGAGAGGAAAAGAGAGAGGAAAAGCGAGGGCAAGCAAAGTTCTTGAGAGTGCTGAGAAAGCAACCTCCCGTGGCTGCGGAGTCCGACAACGACGACGACGACGACGACGACGACGACGAGTCCCTTCGGCCGTCCGACAAGGACAGCGAGCATAGATAGAGAGAGTGAGAGAGAGAGCGAGAGCGGAGTGCCTCGTGGTTCTCGGTGCCGCCGCGGATTATTTGGTGTGGCGCGCACGACAGCGCGTCGACGGATCAGCCAGTGTGTGCCCTCGTCCTCGCGCTTCCGAAATCGCTCGCGTCGTCTCCTTGTGCAGGACTCACGACTGGCAGCTCTAGAAGAGCGATTGGCCAATTGCATTGTTGCGCCGCGAGCGACGCGGAAGGCGACCGAGTTTTAGCCTAAGCGCACCCCTCACTTACTCTCTAGTTCTCAAACATGTCTACGCCAGCAAGAAGAAGGCTCATGAGGGATTTCAAGAGGTAACACTTTCTTAATCCCCCTTTCTTTTTTTCCTCCCTTTTCCCCCGTCGCCCGATCGATACGTTTTGACATTTCCGGAATGTCATTTTCGTCGGTCATTCACAGCTTCTTCGTTTTGTTTCGTTTCATTACACCGATACTCGGTACCGTGTGTCGCGCATATATCTACAACTTGGAATTGCGAGAAGGAAAAAAAGAGAACCCTCGATTCGGCCAAGATTGCAACTAGATCGGGTCGGCTCCTGTTGGTTAATTTTTGCACGATGGAAAAAAAGAAAATGTGGATCTGGTTAGGAGTGCGATTGAAATGTTTATTTATTCGCAATTCCACAACACCAATATTGCCTGTCACATGAACGGACCGAACGTCTGCACGTTTCTTGTAACTTGTTATACTGGCACGCGTAACGTCATTCGCGCTTTTATTATTAGCCGCGCGTTATTACAACGAGTTTGGCAGTGAACGCCTATTTGGCGGCGCGCTTTGTTCGAGGAAGTGTCGTCTCCTCGCATTGTTTTTATGCAGCGTCGCTGCGATTTCGCGGGGCCCGCTTTGCGGCTAATAAGACGCGCGATTCCGCGGCGCTCGAGAGGAGTTAACTGTCTCGAAACAGAGTGAAAGTCAGGAAAGTCGGTGAAAAAGTGTACACTTTCCTAATCGACGATGGCTTTGATTTTTTTTACGCCGAGTTATTGGCAACCTATTCTTTTTCCTCGCGTTTCGACACGATTATTCATGTTATTAAAAATAATCAACGTTTATCTTTAGTCACCTGTTTTTCTTATTCTTTATTATCTTTCTTTTAACCATGTAGAATCAGACAAAATGGCTCAACACTTTGGCATTTGAATTATACAATTCAATTTGTTGTAATACAATAATGTGGTGTATTTTATTGCTTTCAGCATTTTATATAGTTTCGTGTTCAAAGCTTTTATATATTTCTTATCGTATGCGGTCTTATAATAAATTAAAACTTAAAGCATTTGAGGAAAGGAATGGAATGAGATAGCACTGTAAATGTAAGCTGTTAAATATGATGCAATTTCGCTTCTAAAAATTCTGTTGATTTTATGTAAGATTAATCAAATAAGTGAATCGTTCCTTGTTGAAGGACTTGAATGGTTGTGTAGGCACTTCAGTTTTTGCAAATTTTAGTATACCAATTAGTTCGAAAAACTAAACATACAAATGTACTGTGTTTAAATTAAACCGGATAGTTTAGTATAATTGAACTAATTTCTACAATTAAACATTGTAAAGCTGCTATTTTAATTTAAAACTAATGTAGGTCTTTGATAATTGTCAAGCAGACTGAAGTGAGCTGTTATATTAAATTCAACACCTACCCAATGTCACCATGTGTATAAATTCATGATTTTTAAAAAATAATGATATCATATTCAGTTAGAGATAAAATGTAAAATGATATATAGTAAAAGATAAATGTTCGTCTTTAATCACAAATATAAACCAACCAATATATTTAATTATTAATCTGTAATAAAAGTTAAATCGTGCAATTTAAATGGTTCAATTTTGGTTATTCCCCTTGGATATCATATCGACTGAAATGCCAACATAAATTATAGTGTATTATTGTTTGTAATTCAGATTCATTGTATATATTAATTAATTCAATGTCAGTAATCATTGCAATAAGATATCAAATTATATTCTAGTACATTTATTTGTTTACAAATTAAAATTTACATGTGTTAATTATTATTTATAATTGGAATTACTTTTTTCATTCTGCAAAATTTAAGAGCACTTTCAATCAAGAACATGCTCGTTACATTTATCAAGAGTTTATTAATAAACAAACAAAATTGAATGATTGACATATAGTTATGATTCATCTTTTACATAACAAACTTATGTCTATATAAACATCAGTATATGTTCAAAAATAGTCCTTTCATTTTTAATTAAATGTAATTGATTTATTTTTTACTATCTAAACTTTTTCAATGATTTATATTTATAAAAAAAAATATTGAAACATTAATTGTACAATTCAAACGTGTAAAATTATGTGGGAATTTGTATTTAATATTACAGTATTATTTTATGAATGATGTAATTCATGGAAAAAAAAGAAACCAAGTATAACCAGTTTTTTAAATCAAATAATTTTCTGTACTTAATATCAGTGTAAAATAACTTGTCATTGATTCTATGCTTTTTTATTTTTTTTAAAGGTTACAAGAAGATCCACCCACTGGAGTTTCAGGTGCACCGACTGACAATAATATTTTGATTTGGAATGCTGTTATATTTGGGTAAGTTAATTGAATTTGTTTATTTATAAATCAATATTCATTAAGATGACACAATTTCATTATCTTGTAAATTTAATACATCAAAGAGATTATAATATTTACATTATACAATAGATATATGTCAGGATACTTATAAATTAATCAAATGATAGAAGAATCATTACTGCAATCTATTTTAAACTTTTTACTATGATTTAATAATGTGCTTGTTTATAATTTTAAAATAATGACAGCTAGTTAACTGTGATCATTATTCCTTTATTGCTTTTATTTGTTTAAACACCAGCAATGGAATTTTTGACATTAAAATATTAAATTTCAAAAGTAGAAATTTAATAAAATATATTATTTTTATATTAAACAAAAAAGATATATTTTGTTACTTTTGTCCAATTTTATTTAATTTCTTTTAGATAATTAATATTCATATTTTTTATTACATTCTTTATATAATGCTTAACACTTTTCATTACAAACTTGTTACTTACTGTATTAGGAATTTTATTTAGAATATAACTCACAAATTGAATGTTTAAAAAAATTATAATGAATAAATGACAAAAATTGATTATTACTCTGGAATCTTTACACAATTATTTTATTATATTTTTTAATACAATTATAAGGTTAAATTAATTGTTGATACACTATTAACTCCTAATATAATAATAGTAATAATACTAATTATCAAGTTAATGTAAATATAATAAAATAATAGTGTTCATTGTATTAGTTATGTGTTATTAATAAAGAATGATATAAGAATTTATAAATGTAGAATGGTATAAAAATTATAACAAAAATTATAAACAAGTATATGATGATATATCTTTAAAGATAGACAATTTATTGCCAATAATGAAACTTGCAGGCCACACGATACTCCTTTTGAAGATGGCACATTTAAACTTACAATAGAATTCACAGAAGAGTATCCAAACAAACCACCTACAGTAAGATTTGTTAGTAAGATGTTCCATCCGAACGTTTATGCGGATGGAGGTATCTGTCTTGACATACTGCAAAATCGCTGGAGTCCAACCTATGATGTATCAGCCATCCTGACATCTATACAGGTAATGTTTTTAATAATCTTTTTTTCATATTTTCATTTGAAAATACTTTCTTATCCCTCCTTATCCATTAAACTTTTTAATTTTAATTTCAATTATGTGTGTTTAAATAATATATACTTCATTTGAAATTCTTTTATTTTATTTTAAATATTAAACGTTTGTGTTTAATTCATTGGTCGTCGTAGTGAATGACTACTTTATTTCATTAATGCGCACCACATTCATGCTATACATAACAATAATAACAAGTACACTTTGTAGCAATAACAACAGTTGTCAGGGAGTAACAATTCCATATACCAAAATTTTGAAGTATAGTCAAGCCGTGGCGGGTTGTTTATAACAGTACTGTCTATCCAATTTTTCAATTTTAAAGGCGATAGACCCCTGAATTTTGCGATATCACGGCTTGTCCAAAACGCGCACATTCGACCCGGAGATACTTTAAAAATTTTGGCTGTAAAAATTATTCACTTGAATCAAACCCACACGTCCAGAGTGGGTAATAAAGATAGGGAATTTTGGTATTACAAAGAAAGCTGATCTGAAAACGGGGTATAAGTTTTGATGCATGTATTGTTTACAATAATGATTTCTCAAAGATCATAAAAGCTGAGTGATTAGGTCTCTTCTCTTACCATCTTGCACCCAAGACTAAAGTAATTCATAGACTGGCATACTGCACCAAATGTATGAAAGGCTATACGATATTTGATAGAAAATTTATGGTAAAAATATGACGAGTAGCTAAAGTACATAACATAAATGAATAAAGACAAGTTCCTAAATTACGGAGCATTACTTCGCAAATGAGATCTCTGATCATTATTAGAGAGGACTTGTCAGACAAATGAGTTGTGTTTCCAAGAACAAAATAAACAATTTGGAAGGGAATAAATGAGAAAAAGACAAAGGTTCATGACGACCTATGAAGATTTATAATTTATTTAATTATTTATTTATTTAACATGAACGGGTACATACCCTTTACAATAAAGAATATAAATTAAAATAGCTTTATAATCAGCTGAATATTTTTAAGGCTCTAACATTTCAATTTTTTTTTTTCTATTTCCCAAAATATCATAAAATATGACAAACTGTTGAGTAGTAAGCTTACAAATTGAGATCTGGTTTTTATGAAATCAGATAAGTTAAGATGCATGTTGTTAGCGGTTCTCAATATTCTCTGAACAGTATTAGATAACACCAAGTTAGTTCGATAAAATTCAGTTTTAAATAAAACGGTATGTCTAATTACTCTTGTGGGAATTTGTAGCTTAATTTCATTGTGTAATGCTACAGATTTAACAGAATTTAGTATATGATACAATAATAGTAGATCTGCAACATTACGTCTATCTCGAAGGGAAACCAGACCTTGAATGACAAGTTAACAGTGTATTCATGATTACGCACATCAATAGTACGACCTGACTTACACATCAAATTACGAAGAAATTTATGCTGAACCATTTCGATAAGATAAATATCATATCCAGTTGATGAAGACCAAACTGGTGACGCATACTATAATAACAAAATTTAGTATATATATTACATCGGTTCATTTGAACATAATCTGTGATATTTGTATCCTGGAAGGATATTCTACAGATTCTCACTCAGCCTTCTTTTATTCTAAATCTCATCTTTTCCCTTATCTCTTGCTTAAAGCGTGCGCAAATGCACTAATTATCAGGAACTTAAGGTCACCTATATTTTATACGCGGATGGTACTGTTTTCTAACTGATATACTTGTTAAAATGGAAAGAAACGGACAAAGCAATAATATTTAATCTTCAAGATTTGTGAGCTGTATAGAAAATATATAATGAAAATCGTTAAGCTGATCATTGGATACAAATTTCAAACAAGAATCATAAAATAGCAAGAAACAGCTTCCAGGAACAATTTGAGGCTTTTTACAACATGTCTGCCCACTCTGGACGTATGGAGTCTTGGATAATTATCTGAGGTAGCTGAGTTGCACCATGATGTCAATTCAGTAGCTAATTCTTTCACTGACGGAGCAACTATTTGTGGTCAACATTGAAAAAAAAAATTAAAAACATACTAATTCTCTGTTTATATACAACTAAAATCTTATTTTAAGAAAACATGGAATTATAATAATGATGGTAGTATACAAAATTCGATCATTTTCTCCTTAACAGCGTTTGCAATTCATCAAAGTCTATCACAAAATGTAGGTGTTAATATTATTAAGAGAATACAAAATAGTTCATCGTAAGGACATTTAAAAGATAATATTTTTTGGCTTTAAAACTGAATTCAAAACAAACATAAAGAAATTTGATGACTTGTTATTAAGATTTTGAAGGTACACATAATTTTCTCAAATATTCCAAGGACATATTTTTAGATGCTATGTATGTATCAAGCTTTTTCAATTGTAGTTTGCTTGAATTATTTTAATTAGAATATTACGTAATATACAAGTTATGGTGTTCTCATGCCCATGTAGTTTAACTATAATAATTGAGTATATTATAAAATCGTTGTAAAAATAATTGTTTTAAAATTAAATAATTAGTAAGTTTATTTTATAACAAATTAGAAATTATATTTTTAAATATGTTTTTAATTATCTGAATGCAAAAAATATTATAAATAAAAATAATACTGAATCAAGGAATTACAATTATATTATTGTTTTAAAATGAATAATTTATTAATGTTTTAATTACATATCTTTTAATTATGTCTATTTATATATTGCCATTATATATATATATATATAAAATTTAAATCTCAAATTTCGGTAGGAACATAATTATACAAACTTATCAGCTGTTTTTATTTTTTAAATGACTATTTTTTCACGTTTTTTTGTTATTGAATTTTCATTAATAATTATGATACATTATAATAAATGCAAACTATTGAATTGATATTAAATAAAAATGGAAATCTTGAAAGCATTTATATCTAAATTATAAACAGCATTGTAATACCTTTTCTACCTTTTTCATGAATTTAAATTTTAGTTATTATTATTAATTAATCATATGTGCAGTTAATAATGATTATTATTATTAAATGGTAATTTTAGTTCATTTGCTTAACATTTACTTATTTATAATTAACAATAAGATATTAATTAAAATGTTTATTTCTTTAATAATAACCATTTTAAAACACATAACATAGTTCATTAAAATAATCTCGTTCCAAATTAACAAGCTGACACAATCACTTATGTCACCAGTTGCTTTCAAATTGAATAAAAAAGGAAAACTTTATTCATCTGTTTTAAAAGAAATACGCTCTCTAAGAAACATGCCTCATTATTCATTAATTTATTCAACATTCAGTTACTAAAAATTCTGAGTAAAAGTTAAGGGTTGTTTTTTTAACTTAAAATATTAAATTATCCAAGTTCATACTTGGACTATTTACTTATTTAAATATGTTATGTGTTTTAAAATGGTTACAATTAAAACACATACATTTTAATTAATATCTTATTGTTAATTTTAAATAAGTTGTTAATTTTAAATTCCATTATAATTTATAAATCTTTTTTTTTGATAAATGACAAGACAAATATGTTTAAACTAGATTAATGAAATTTCTCTAATTAATAATAAAATTTTTTTGGGCTTTTGATAAAGATCTACAATAAATTTATTATTTAAAAAAGTTTATTTTAATATCATAGACTCTGATAGAGGCTCTGATATTAAATTAAAATTATGCTATTAAAATAAAATTATATTATTAATTAGGGAAATTTCATTAATTTAATTTAAAATTGTTTTTCTTGTCATTTATCAAAAAAGGAATTTATTATTTATAATGCAATTTAAATGTACACGCAATTATCAGTTCGAGTAGTAAATGATTTATTTTATATTGAAATATATATATCCGTAGTGATAAAAAAAAGAAACAAATAATAGACTTAATTAATTAATGTACACTTTCTATCATAAAGTTTAATAAATGAAATCATAACCAGACATTGCAAATTAATTTATCTTTAAATGGCTGTAGAAAATTGACCCAAAATTATAATCACCGCCAATGTTTTTGGGTATTGATTTCAGCGATTAATTAAAAAGCGAAAAATTAACATTTTTCCCATACCAGGGAATGATGACATTTAAATAATAATTAACATCACACTTTCCATTATTATTATCAAAGCAAAAGTAAGCGCGCATAGACGGAAGTTGACCGAATGAAAGGAAGAGGGCAGAAAATAAGTTTCTACTTAGTTCTGTAAATGGATCATTATTAAAACCGTGCCCATTTTAATATTACACACCTAATTAGCTAACGTTTTCTCTAATTATATCACTGTCATATACGAAAAAGTAGAAAGTCCTTGGATTATTGAAGAGAAGAGTTTTATAATTGAAAAGCCATTGAATTGAAAATCCGTATTCACGAATCACTGATTACTTCAGCTTATCAAATCAATTCGATTGAATTCAAACATTGATCATCAATAAATAATTGTTTTTACAATCAATTTTTGATCCGGCAACAGTGTTTATACTTGATTCTGCTTTAGTAATGTTTTAACTATTTGCCATGGAAACAGTTTCAATTAAATACCTCATATTTATTGATTTAATTACAAATCAAATGTTTGCGAATACATTAAAGTAAGATTGTGCAAAGAAAATTGTGATAAAAGTAAGAAAAGTCATCACTGTTTCATTGGTTTGTTTATATAATAATAATAATAATTTAATAATATAGAAATGGCTAGTTGTAACATGATAAACGAGTAATAACATTCGGATAGATTTAACATAATGACTTTTGTGATTGCAGTCGCTGTTAAGTGACCCGAACCCGAATTCACCCGCCAATTCGATGGCGGCCCAACTGTACAAAGAGAACCGACGCGAGTACGAGAAGCGAGTGAAGGCTTGCGTGGAGCAAAGTTTTGTGGATTAGTCGCAGGCGTGCTCGCAGCTGTCGCAGCATCGATCTATCAACAAATGGCCATTTACTCGCGAGGAGAGAACGTGGTGCAGCCTTACCATGGAGCGAACGCTGAAAGCTTTAGCATTGTCACTCCCTAAAAAAAACACCTCTACCGGACTACCACAACGTGCAACATTAAATCGAATTTTTACAATGTTGTATAATAAATTAATATAAAATTATGTATTTATTTATTCGATATGCATATTCGAAGTATGATCACTCAACACGCAAAACACAAATTATCGCGATGGTACATATGGAACAATACATGCAAGCAAAATTAGCCTCACAAGAAGAATGTTATTCGTTTGAAACGGTGTATCGATGACCCTTCGATCGACCGCGCTCCAAAAAGGGAAGAAATAAACGAATAAAAAACAGCAACAAATATTATATATATACGTATACATAAATATATGTATCTATATATATTTTATATATATAAAAGCAAATAAAAGTAAGCAGTTGCGCGCGCGAGAGAATCCAAATACCAATACATTATTCAATTTTAGTACTTTGTATAGCTATTCGATTTCACCTATAATGTATAGGACGACTGTCTTTAATTATTACCGGAAAGTAACTTTGTTATGTTTTTGTTTTCTCTTTCTCTTCTCCTCTCTGTACCTTTCAACGCTGATAGTTTATATTTTTGCCGGACATCCGCAGATATTTTTTTTTAAATTATTTTTCAATTTATTACTTTTGCTCTTCCAATCTTTTCCTTTTTTTTAATATAGTGTTAGAGCTGTGACTTTTATAATCAATTTCTCCATCGTAACAAATTGACATTATACTTTGCAACAATTTTATCTAAATTATTACTATCAAGCACCCTGGAAATAATTTCGAATTGAATTGTTATTAAAGTTAAATTATTATTTTAGTGACTCCTTGTCCCTACTACTTTCTTTTGTATTTTTTTTATTCTATGCAAATACGCACGAATATTTTTTGTAAAAGAATACAAAATTTTCAATTACACATTTATGATTTCAATACACGTGGCATTCAAATCAAAATTGTTGGCAGGGTGGATGTACTTTTTCATTTTAAAGTATAAAATTGTTTGTAAAAAAAAATGATTGAAAAGTCAGCTTGTAACTCAAACGAACCATCCTGTAGCAAGACGCGTAAATATACAAATTGCGTATATATATAAAAACACGAATAAAAATTAAAAAAAAAATAAAAAAATACACTGACACACACACGTAAAACACATATACATATATAATAAAACGTATAATTTGAAAATTTATCTTTATAAATTGTTTATTTCTTGTCTCCTATTTTTGTCGTTTAATAAAGTATATAAGGGAAAAGTTAACATTTGTGTTACAGTCTCTTTTGGATGAACCAAACCCAAATTCACCGGCTAATTCCCTAGCGGCACAGCTTTATCAAGAAAATAAACGAGAATATGAGAAAAGGGTTGCTACAGTCGTCGAACAGTCTTGGCTCAATATGACTGAAAGCCATAGTGATGATCTTCGCTGACATTAAATTTAACACGTCAACTTCGTCTCACCAAGTTTAGTTTCCTTTTTAAATTTTATATGTACAGTTTTAAGAATTTATGTTAATCTCTAATGATAGTACCATGTTTAATAATTGAGAATATTATACATTTTCCTCACTCATTTAAACTTTTTTCATGTAATTCTTTTATTTTACATTATAATAATTTTTCTGATATAGTTCAAAAATATATACTTAAATGTGAAAATAATATATGCATACATTAGTTTAATGTGCGTTTAAAAAGTAAGTATTAAGATAAAGATTTATTAAAGCAATATTTTGTAGGTGATAACAACTTGAGCTACTCCAAAATATTGTATTTCAGATGTATTTTGTTTACATGGTATTTCATTATTGACTAATACACTCATAACATAGTGTTTGTAAGCTTATTATTTTAGAGGATTTCTAAATAAATTCAATTTTCCATAACGAAACTAACCTTGTGTATTATCAATTCGAAATTGAATACATTAAAAAGTGACATATTAATTTTAATGCATTTATAATTGTGCTAATTTCTTTCTTATCATTGAAAAAACAAATTTTTTACCGAGGTAATGTTTTTATACATTGTATTATTCAAAAACATATTAAGATTCCCTTCACACTTTGAAAATTAAAATAGTTAATTATATATTATATTGCTCAATAAAGTTATCTTTTATTTTTAACGATACAATTTTTTATGTACTTTACTACCATTAATTGTGTAGTATCTGTTCCGTAATCAAACATAGTTTTCAATTTATGAAAGCGGTTTAAAAATTACCGTAGGGGTCAAAATCTATAAATAATATAGCATAGAACTTTTTATAGTAATTAAGCTGTTCTATTTTTATTTTTTCTGAACAGTTGATTTACTTGCTAGTTTGCCTTCATTTACTGTGTGTTATAATTTAATTTAATATATCGTAAAAGTTTTTATTCAAAGTCTGTTATAATCTTTTTATTCAAATTATAATAATAGAAATTGCATTTACTTATAACTTTGAAGTAATTTATTATTAACATTAAGTATTTTTTAAGTAATTATATTAAGAGTAAATAAATTTATTATAAAAGATTCACTCATTTATTTGACGAAGACTTTGTTTAAATACTTTTTCATAACTCAATGTGATAAAATTGTAAATCTGAATACGTTTTTCCTATAGTTTATAAGTTTCTAAATGTATCCCGTAAGACGAAGTTGTCGTACTCTATAAATTTATTATTATAAAAAAAAGTCATAAATAGTAAGCAAAATTATTATAATTATTCAATAAATCATAAAATAATTACGTTCTTATTGTTATTAATTTAAATATTTTCAGTTAATGCTTTGTTTGTGGTTAATTTTAAACTATGTAATTTAATGAACTTTTAAGTGTTAATATTAATCATTTCATTTAAATGTCTAAATTATTTTTAACATTAGATGAAATATCAGTCAACAAATAAATAACTATATTTTTTACACTTTTTTGTAACTATTTTTAACTAGAAAGCAAGTGTATTATGCTTTAATAGTATTTTATGTAAAATAATATGCAAAAATGCTCGTGGCTGTGATTCAAATAATTTTCATTCATTTGAGTAGGGCCTTCCAGAGCATTTTTGCATCAAAGAACGAGAATTGAGATATTGATCTTTAAATATACTGAACGAGAATAATAAAAATACACATTAATATGAAGCAAATATACAAATTTTCTTTTATAAATCAAAAAATTATATGTAATATAATTAAAGTAAAAAATAGAACCCTTTTTTTATAAATAAATATATAAAAATTATATTTCATCTGTTCTATTGACTGTTATGATGTAGAAAGAAATAATAAACAACATTTGCCGGAATATTGTATTTATTATTACACATATAATATTTATAAAAAAAAGTATATAAAATTATGCACAATTCAGATCAAAAGTCCATAAGCATATAAAAGTGACTTTTTATACGCTTATTTTAGTATTTTTATAATTTCTTAATTTTTAATTTATATATTCAACATTTTGTAAAACTGTTATGACTGCATAATTTTATATATTTTTAATTTTTCATATAAAAAATAAAACTTTATTACATGGTTACAACAAAAAAGTATACAATATTTACAAATAATTTTTGAATCAAATATGTGCTGATTCTTATTTTTTCAAGCACAATTCACGCAATTCCAAAAAGCTTACATAAATTCTTTCATTAAATTTATTGTACATTATTATTGGTAATTGCGTGATTTTAAAATTTTGTCCATTGCATCTTTTTTTTCTTTCTTTACGTTAAATTTATCTATAAACTTTTTGTTCAATTCAATGAATTTTTATAAAGCATATCATATGTAATTATAAAATGGTATTATTACAGATTATATGTATACACATTACTACTACTTTATAATAGCTTAAATTCATGTCCTGAATTTATATATAATGTGAATTTAATAATATATTATAATGTTTAAGTTAACATGTTTTTTAATTGAGATTTTAGATTATTTTGGCTCTAATTATTCTAATCACTAAATATTTAACAGTAAATATTTTAATTAAATTAAGTTGATGAATACATATTGCAATGCATTACAATGTTAAATAATATGTTAAAAAAATTATTGCATGAAAAAAATAAACATTTTTTAACAGTATTTTATAAACTTTAATGAAATGTTACACATTTTATAAAAATTATTCATATTAATATATATATATATATAGTTTTTTTATATAAAAACAAAAACTATTGCTTTATATTTCCATTTCACCCTGGTTTAATTTAAAAGTGTAAGAGGTTTTAAATGAAACTGATTTATTATACACATTAGTAAACTTGAATTAACAAATTAAATAAGTTCATGTAAAAGTTTTGTATACAAATTTTGTATACAAATATATATAAATATTTGTTCTTGTATCTGAATTATACAATTCTAACTTCTACTGAGGTAATCATAGACATAGATTCTCAGAGACGTTTTATAAATAAACAAATTCATTTGTCAAAATTTGTACAATTTGGAAATTTATGATTGATAAATCATGAAAAGTAATGTTAGATGTTCTCATATCGAAAATAAAACTATCAAGTTGTTTTTTTATCAGTCATTACGTCAATCATTTTTGAAAAAAAATTTATATATATACATTTATATAATAGTAAATTTACTATATTTTTGCCTTGTTCTGTCTAAAAGATAAAAATTTATAGAAATATAGAGCTTATTAAATACAATATTATTAATAAATCAATCAGTTGTGTAAAATTTTAATAAATAACAAAAGGATTTTAATCGAATTTACTATAAATCAGTTTTATTGAAATAACGGTAATATACAATATAATAATACTGGAAATTATTAAAATAATTGAACAATAAACTTATACCTAATGAAGTCCTGATATTATATATTAGGAACTTAAAAAGGTATATGTTACTTGAAAATCAAGTTTATTGATTTTCAATAAATTGATTTCATTAATTCGACAATATATCCTAATTTCATACAGTACTTAAGTTGTCAAACAGGCAGACATTGCCTTTGTTGTCTTTACAAGTCAAAAAGCATAATTCTTAACAAAGGAATAAATAATTTTAAGCTGACAGTCCAAGCTTAAGGCAAGGAAATGTCAATCAAGAAAGTATCAAGGATAGTGGTATTGATAATATAAGAAAATAAGTTGGATTGCTATCATTGACAGTTATTTTAAGTCAAATCATAAAATAATATTTAATGAGCTCTTATATCTCATTATGACAGCCTGAATAAGTTCTTTTTATTATAATTTGACAGTACTGACAATTTTCAACTTCCTTTCTTGCTACGATTTCTCTTCCTTCTCCTTGTTGTATCTTTCGAGTTCTTTCAGAAATTGTGACTTGGGCTTCATTACATTGGGTCTGTCCCCTCTGCATTTTGGACAGAACCATTTTCCTTTCGGCTTGGTGCTTAACAAAACGCATGAAAAATGGAACCATTCAATTGGACACAAATCATTGTCACAGAGAATCATTTCACCATAAGATATCTGATCACATAGACAGTAAGTTGGCTCATCTGGGTCAATTGCTAGATCATCTTCTTGCGCAGGTGGCGTGTCCTCTCTGTGTTGATTCTGTTGATTTCCTTGCTTTGTCTTCCTCTTCTTTTTCTTGCCAGTATTTGCATTTGTACTCTTCTTTTGATTACCATTGGTATTATTAGAAACATTACTTGATCTTGTATCAGATACTGCAATCATATCCATGGCATGAGCTGATTCTACTAAGGTTTCCATTCTAGTACGTCTAGCTCTCTTTGTCTGACGAGTGTCAGAGTTGTTCGTATTACCAGTAGTATTTGAATTTACATTGGCATTAGCATCACGGGAAGCATCTCCAGTTTCTTGTTCTTTACCGAAGTCTGAAAAAGAACAATTTAGTGTCAATAAATTTCAAGTAAAGTGAAAATTAAGTTATTCATTGATTTAATTTAACCCTTTTGAATACAGACTTTAAGCGACTTGTGTGTTGGGTGCTGACTATAATCAATTTAGAGTAGTTAAACATCAATGTATTATATGTTTGATTTTTGAGTACTCTAAATTGTATTTTTACTTATACTAATAGTAAGATTTCTAAATATGTTAAAACACATAATATTGTTGATATAAAAATCAAATTAAATAATGGTAATATGAATTTGTAAATAAATAATATTGTTCTTTTTTAATTTATATTTTTTTCAAATAAATTTATAAATTAATTTATATAAATTAACATACTGTATCAATTATATAAATATTTAAGCATGAATTGAGGCATAACTTATAATTCTTCATACTGTAAACAATAATAATTCATCTTGAAATATCTATAATTATTTATAACCAATAAAGTATCTCATTTTTTTTTATTTCCGAGCAAGTTAAGTTCCACTAAATAAATATATAAATCTTAATTCATAATTAAATAATATCAATAATTCTTTATATTGCCATACTGTCTTTCTTTATTATTTTTTCATAATAATTTAGTTTATATTAAATTGATATTAAGCGATATGTGTACATCAGCTTCTAACTGTTTCCATATATATAATAAGTAAATATAAATGTTATTACTTTAATAGTAATAATAACACTAACATTTAACATTACATCAATAATTGACCAAGCTATCATATGACCACAAATAAAATGTTAAAGAAAAATTATACATTTATTATGTATACACATGTGTCAATTATGTTACTTGGAAAATATTTTTATTTTTATTTACAGTCTACAATTGATTGTTTATAAGATTGAAGCAAATAAACTTATAACTTATTTACTTAACATAAAAGAAAGATTTTTTTATTTAAAATTCAACATACCTAAATTGTCAAAGTCTAAATCTAATTGACGAGTTTTGTTTTCAATCAAATCTTGTACTTGTTGAACAATTTGTAATTTTTCATCGCCTATTTCTTGGGTGGCTATTAAAGCTTGTTGAACCCGCACCAAAGATCTCCGTCTTAAGTTATAGTCTATGTCATCGTTGGTTAATATTTCTTTCTGTTGATCCACATCCCTCAAGAATGCTATAAAAACATCAAATAAAATTATTTGTTTAACCCTAAACCTACTAAAATATCCTTATACGAAAAAAAATTGAGTTTTCTACCAAACAAGACCACCAACTGAAGTTTCTAAAGAAACAATTCATTGAATTTATAACTGTTACAGAATTCTACTAAAATTTGCCTTTATACTTTGTTAGGTAGTATGATTAATTTATAAAAATAAAAAGAAAAAAAAAGATGTTCATTCGACATAAGATTGAAATTTACAAACAAAATTAAATCCGGAAAAATGAATATAATAAACAAAATAAATACAACATGTACTGAACATATGTATCGCCAATTGCAGTTTAATTTTGACACTGAAACTAGCTTCATAACATTATTATTATTGAAAATAAAAGAAAAATAAATAACGATAATCGTGGTGATAATAATCCAGTCCAGGCAGATTTTTATATTAAAATCGAGTGAAATACTTACTCTGGCATGTAGCATCCATTTCTCGCAATCTGGTGATGTACCTTTGAAGGTCGTTTGGTAAATTTTCAACACAATCTAAATAATTTTCAATGTAACTTGCTGAATATAATGCTTCGACGACAGCTTGGTTTAACATTTTGACCGATTATCGTGACTAAGACGTCCGACATGTAGCTCACAATATTTTCTTATTACAAAGAACCGTCCAGTAAACGATTTTCGTCTTTCCTTTTAGATTAATACCCAATATGAAGTATTTATTTCAAATTGTTTGTTAGACGAAATAAAAGCCTGGCAGAAAACTTGAACGCGTATGTATATTTAAGCAATAAAACCATAAACTTCACGAAGTTGTACTTTCCGCTTGACGCTGCTGGTTTAGTAACAAAAGAGGCGTTTGGAGTATTGAATGTCACTATCATCATAGGCGGCGCTGGTCTTCCCACGTGCTCGTTTCAAAGATGGCGCCCGTCCGAACGATGAGAAGTAAAATTTTCCTTCGCGATTCACGATAAAAGGTTCATTATGTTCGCTCAAAGACCGAATGTTACTTACAACACGCATCGGCAAGCTCCTTAATTTTTTTTTTTATTCGCATCTTCATTGTTTGCCAACGAAGAAGCAAATTCAGCCGTATGATCCGCCGCGTGAGCCACTTTTCATTATCTCGTACGTACTTCGACACACATACTTATCTATTGAGGCAAACGAAGGACTGGAAAGTTCGATTGCAAAAATTCGCCTCCTGTGATGGCACATTTTAAAGCAGCTTTTATTATTTCTCGTTGGCTTTCAATTAACTGAATCACTTTTTTCGACTTTCGACTATCAATTTTCAATACACGTACGGAAGACTTTCGATTGTTTTCTGGGTGTTAAGTTTGAAGTTTGAACCGCCATGTATTTTAATGTCTTCTTCTATATCCAGATGTCGACACAAAGTTCGTGTCGAATGAAGCTGTCATTCAGCAGACTAGGTAATGACTATTTTAATGTTATTTTAATATTATGTTAATATTGCTTTAATATGTTCGTATTGAACATTCGACATCGATTACTATTATTTCATTATTATGTACTAAATTATTTGGCTTTTAAAATATTTAGAGTAAATATTATTGTTATGACTATTACGTTTAACGGTCGCATGAGAAATATAAACATATATATAAGAAGTAAAATAACTTTGATCAAATATTTCGTAACTTTTGCCAAAACTATTTTTTATTGTTTTAATTGAGTTATATAATTTGTCAAAGTATTTAACGAGGAGAAATATAATTAATTGGAAATATTTTATTTTAATAAGAGTCTTTTTTTTAAGTGGAAAAAAGAATTTAAAATGATTTAAAATATCATTTTAAAAATTATAAAAAGAACATTATATGTGCATTAAATTTTGTTTTTATGATTATATCACTGAAATGGAATGTGCCGAAAAAAACAAAGATAGACTTCGTACTGACTTATTGCTATTGTGCAGCATATACGCATGCGAACTAGTAGGTTAAAAAGAAACTTATAACGTTATAGTATTATTGTACGATATTTCAGTGGATTAGATTTAAAAATTAAGCAAACGATTAATTGGGTCGAACTATTTTTCTACAAGGTTTAATAATTATATGCTTATGTAATTAAAGTTGACTTTATTTTTGAAATAGAGTCTGCGTAGGTGTTGTATTGGTGAAATAATTATATAAATAAAAACAGCTATTTGCATTCAAAAGAGAATGAGAAAGAACTTTGATATAAACGTAAATATTTTCAAATATTTTAGAAAAATTATGATTTTCAGTTGTAAAATAAATTTAGAACTAAGTAAATAATTATCACAGGGAAAAAATATGATGGATAGTATAATATTTTTAACTTTGTTTTAGATACATGTCAATCGTTGAGTAAATATTACTCAATATTATTAAGGTAAACTTGATCCAGTTTATTTTTAATTCTATTTGTATTGTTTTAATTTAAATAAAAATTAAAGTAAATTTATTCTAGAGTTGAAAATAATATGTACCAGCAGTAATAAATTTTTTGATATTTCTTTATTTGAAAATTCAAAATCATGTTTAACGTGACATTTTTGTTTTTTACAAAAATTACATATAAAAATATGACGGATATGATACACATGAAGTAGATTATCGTACATTAAATAGTATGTTAAATTTCGTGCGTGATTGAAAATGATATATAAATATTAATTTAATATGACACTCCATTTTTGTCGAAATTTTTACATCAAAATATTTAACTCGACAGTCAGTATTATCGTATACCATCGCTCTAAACGCATTTTCTCACTCTATATTTGATCGTATCATTTATAAAATGTCGATCAATATATCTTACAAAATACACACAAGTTTCGATCTCTTTCGATCATCTCATGTTTATTGTTCTGACAGAAATTTTTTAAAATTGATCACCATTTAGTTGTTAATCTGTATGAATGTCATTACATTTAACTCCGATGTTTTGGTTTGTCTGTAAAAATTAGTTTTAACAAAATTTTTGTCAGAATCTGAATCTTTTTGAGATTTAACCAATTATATAACGCCTACAACATAAACTTTTCCACTTGTCAATAATAGTGCTCTGATAATTAGTATAAATATTATACCAATATATACTGTGATTCTGATTTGACTATTTGTCTAAATAGACTTAAAAATAAACGACATCCGCGAAGAGAATAGTTTTGATAGGATCACAAAGTCTGAGAATTATTTTTCAACGCCTTTTTATATACACATACTACTGACGTAAATACTTTACGTCGTCTAATATATGTCAAGGGTTACAAAAATTATTGTCCACAATTTTATAGTAAATCAAATGTAGTTACAACTTGTGTTGTGTAATTTCATGTCATACTATAATAATTTTATACAATCAGATGCACAAAAACATAATAATGCAAATCAAAATGGAAATTCAACAAATAACATTGATATCAAAGTTTTCATTATCTTTTGATATTTATGAAATGAGAAATTGTATTACACTTGGCGAAATATTTAAAAACGAATAACAAGATTTTTTTTTATTTTTTTTTTTATTCTTTGTTAATTATGAAATATGATCTCATATTTTGTATGAATACAAATATCACAGTGAAATTCAGCACAGAAAACATAAAAATATCTTCAAATTTTATCTTAGGCTTGTAACTATAAATTTGTACATCACAAATTTATATGGATACAAAACCAATCGCACAAGATAACAAACATTTAGTATGTCTTTCATTACGTAGCTTTTGAATAATTTCTTTTGTGAATTATTAATTATTGGAATGTTCTTTTTTTCGTGAATATATTTCCATGTGTGAAATTCAAGGAGAAACTTGTATAAATATTTCCGTGAAAAACTTTCACTATGACGGTAACGATTCCACAGTTTTCTAAACGGCTAAGTTGTTCGCTCAGTTGCCGTAGTGACTCTTGTTTAAACTAGAATGTAACTGTCAACTACACAGAATAAGTTTTAGCATCTACAATACGTTGCTTCTTTGACTGCGAGGCCATTTTCGCAAACTTCCGATCAAGGAATCTACATATTTCAAAGTTTGGTAATGTGATCAGGAATGTACTTCGAATTATAATATAATTAAAAACTATTCTTACTATATCATAACTTGTTAGCATAG
The DNA here is from genome assembly GCA_022817305.1 of Leptoteleia sp. ZL-2020. NCBI lineage: Eukaryota > Metazoa > Arthropoda > Insecta > Hymenoptera > Scelionidae > Leptoteleia > Leptoteleia sp. ZL-2020. The sequence continues at coordinate 5,582 of JABFPN010001861.1, read as the reverse complement.
TAATGTTTAAAACATTGATATTATTACACTTTATATGTCTTCAAAAACTACTGAAATACTAACGAAATATCAATTCAAAACTGACTTCTGGTCACATTACAATGTTTCAGTATGAATGTATCAAAGTATGCCGGCTTTCTCTAGTCTGTCTCTAATAGTATCTATTGCATTGAGTTTCCTAATTACATAGTTATTATCAACGGAAGCTTGCTACGATATCTAAAAATACAAAAATACTTGACTGCTTACAAAGCGTAAACGTAATTTTTTTTCTCTGTTCTTACGAAAGTTGACAAGGCTTTTTTCGATCGTTGTACTTGTCCTAAATGGCTTGGTTGCTTAGCTGTTTAACGGCAAATTGTCAAAAATTACATTTCTTAATACAACGTTTATATTTTATTTCTGAGATTCATTATACTCAAGTTTGGATTCCGTATCCAAAACAATATTAGGTTCTTTTATCGAATTGAAATTATCTTAGAAAATTACTTTTAATTAAAATAAAAACAATAAAAACAATAAAACGAAAGTTTTAAAAGTAAAGTATGTTTTAATTTGGCTCCTTCTGTTTTTTCAAATAAACAAACTTTGACAAATGAAATCTATTTATAGTATACCACTTTAGTTGTTGGCAAGTTTTGTTACATGTTAAAATTGATTACAAAATGGAAAATTCTTCAAAGAATATTATCCATCGTTTTTTTTTTTGTATTTTTTATTTTAATTAAGGTTAATAATGTTAAATTCACTGCAAGTGTGTTAAAGAGATCCAATTGTGAGTATAAGTCATAACAGTTGAAATAATTATGCATTTGCATAAAGTATAAAAGGCGACGGATGATTAGTTTTGACCAGTTTATCTTTCTCCGAATCAACATTAACAGCCGTACTCTAGTTATTGTGGTCCGGGATCTTGTCCAAAACTCCTTGGAACGGTTCTTTGCACTACGAGTGTTGGCGACCGTTACTTCATTAACCGGAAGTGTTGGCCGGTCTATCCAGGACGGCTCCAAGTAACGGAAGTGGTACACTGTGCACGTGAAGGAACTACATTTTGGCATGTTGTGCGCCCGCGACCGGATTAGCTGGATGGTTTATCCTGATGGATACCACCGTCCAGACCCGAAGGTTCGGGTCATCAAGCAATTTATTGGGACGGTGAATACGGCATAGAAAGCCGCGTGAAAGCGCCGTGCAGCTACGCAATGTCGGCATTTCTTTTGCTTGCGCGAATTCATGAGCCAATGATCTCTAACATACTAACGTAGGTTCCAGTTACGAAACCGAGAATACCGAATAGTATTATCGCTATGTTTTTCCATAAGATCCAGTTGCACTTTCCAAGGCCATTGTCACTTTCCCAGACGGTGACGAGCTCGATGACGGATGGGAACATGAGTCCAAGTGTTGACAAACAGATTGCGCCTACGAGGGAGATGAAGGGTCCCAATCTGGGAATAGCGATGGCCATAACAACGGTGAAGACAACTAAGGAGATACGTATAATGTATTCCATGGTTAATTTGTTGGATCCGAAACGGTGCTTTACATTTTTCCAGATGATGTCCATTGGCACGTAAAATTGCAAGCCATAGGTGAAGAAGATGGCAATGGCAATCATTAATTTAACGGCTTGGGCAAGTTTATCCTCTGTGGGCAAGTTTAATGTGATTGAGGCTGCAGTCGCATCACCGTATTTCAAGAAACCGAAGAATCCGACGGTGCTGTAGAGCAGAACGACGAAGGCCATACCAAAATTGAGTACTCCTGGGCATCCAATAAAGTGAGTTGGGGTTTTCATGTTATTCTCCAAAGGCATAACCTGTAAAATATTTATGCTTATTAATCTTAAGCCATTACAAAAACGATACGCAATCATATTAGTGCAACAAAGGTAACTATAACCCCAATGGCATTGAAAATAATAACATTAATATTATTTTATTAGTCCTATTTTATTTTAATATATGATGAGGAAATAAGTTTAATTTCAATTTTAAAATAAACAAAAAGAAATGGCTTTTATATATTCGAATATTGACAATTTAAAAATTATAATATGTTACATTCTAATTTTGTATTTTTCATTTTGCTATAATCCAAATTTTACAGACACGTGCAAGTTACACAAATCTACGCATCAATTATTATTGCTGGTGATTGTGATTATCACCACTATATCCATTTACATAACATCAACATCATCAAGATGTATTTTGATAATTCTACAGGATGCAGATACGATTAATTAATGTTATTAAATAGAAATGCATATGCGTTCATAAAAGATTTATTTGTTTGTTGCTAGAAATAATCTTCTAAAATGCTCTTATAAGCATTACAAAAATATGAACACTTGGAAAGAAAGCTCTTAAATATAACATAAATTATAAATAATGAAGCGAAGAACATTATTAATTATTTGGAAATTAAGTCGGTTTATTTGTAATATTGACCGAGATTGATATTTGCAATACAATTTGATAATAATTGATTTTATCATACGCGTTTTAATGTAAAATGTTCATTGATACTTACAACACCAATACCTTCCAGAGCAAAGATAGCAGTTCCAAAGAAGAGTGGCATCTCCGTGACGTTGGCAATTTTTTTCACAGTTTCAACAGAAGGTAAATCGGTAAAAAGGTAGTAAAAGGTAATGGCCATTCCCGCGGCTATGAGAATGTTCGCCAACATGGAAAAAGGTGTCAACCATTTCAAGTTTCTAATCAAAGAGAAAACGACGAGCAGAGGCAGAAGTAAGGCCATGTAAATTCTGATGTCGTAATTAAAAGCGTGCTCCTGATTTATCTGTTCGAAGACCTGCTTGACGTTTTCGGCCACGAAGACGATGTAGACGCAGCAGCAGCCGATAAGATCAATCACTAGAAAGGTGTTGATCATCGCCCTGAAATGACACAACCATGACATTAGACATTGCGCGCTTCGGCATTTATTTCGGATAACGTCATTCGTTATTCGTTTCAGTTTCAAGGTAAAACAGAAATAAGCGTTTCAAAAAAGAATGTTGTTTGCGTTTGTTAAAATCTAACATAGGAATTGTCGAAACGCGGAAAGCCCAGAATAGCGGTTTAAATTTATTTTGGCAAAATATAATATTTTTATTGTGATGGCACGATCGGGCCAATCGAACTCGAGGCCACTGCCAAGAAACGAGACATTTGTACTCAAATGGCAATTGCTTCTATTAATAAAAGTAATGCATATTAAAATTCCGCGTATATATTATATTAAGCATTCGGCTATTCTTGCAAAATTTCCTAGTCTCGAAAGATTTATCTGATTTGCGTCGGGCTTCGCTCTGTGCCCGTGTCATCAAAATTTTATTTGCCACTTCTTTTTAATTTATCTCTCCCCTGATTCATTTGCGGAATATTTCGTTGAAAATAACCGACCGTCCGCTAACGTAAGCAATTGTCTTGCCATTTGGGAAATGCAAAGCACGCGGTGGATCGCCGATGACATTTTGAATCTTTGGAATTCAACATTTTGTCACGTTTATTTTATTGCGCACCATTTGCGCAAGGTTTCTTTTAACGGATTCTATTTTTATTTCTCGATATTAGTTCTTTTTTTTTCTTCGCAGAATTCAATTGTTAAACGTTATGTAAATATAATAAAATGATTTGGACTGACTTGACATTTTAATTCCTTTTCAGATAATTCATTAATCTGCTCTCATGCAATTCGGATCTTAACTGCTTTACGATGCATTTAAACCGTTCAACAATTCAAAAATAAAGTGTGAAAAATATTTTACAATAAACAGCATCTTCAATACAACTTAATTTATCGTCAACTGTTATTTATTGTAAGTATAAAGTGAAATATGTTCATAAATTATGTTTGATTTTTAATTGTTATTCACCATACTTGTATAATAAATGGTATTCACACGTAAATTGCATCTAATTATGTCTTATTTCCACTGAAGATATTAAGGTGAAACATCAATCGTTTATTACTGGATTTGTGTATGCTTAATTCTTTTCTCAGACTAATTTAAGTATAAAAAATTTTCAATGATAAGCCATTTGTTTACAATGTAAGATATTGATTTAGTGTAAAATACTCGCTTTTATGACTTATAATTACTTAACTTTTGGAAGTCGTTTTCAAAGTGAAAAAAAAAAAAACGATTTCCAAAAGATGAGTTATATTACGTAATAATAATTCTGTTTTTATATCTGTAGCTTTATTTTAAAAAAACAGTGTCAGTGATTTATTTTCCCTATGCGTTTATACGCTAATTCCACCAAATGTCAGCGCCATCTTCTTTTTCAGATTTTTTCTTTACTTTTCATTTCCCATTGTTCTTTCCTTTCCCGAGTTTTCCCTCCCTTCCTAATATCAACATCCATTAATGTCCCATTTCATTAAACGTTTAACAGTGAAAATAAGTAAAAAAGTATAACAAATACAAAATACAATGCGTCCGCGCGTTGCTGCGAATGGAAAGTTCTACGGACCCAAAAGGCGAGGAAGAAGAAAAAGAAGAAGAAGCGAGACACGTGACTGTCGCGTTAGTTGTAGGATGAAATGAAAAGGGGGCGACACTTACTTGGCTAGCCGTGCGTACTTCTGCACTGGCTCCGGCCCAACAAGGAAGGCGGCCTCGGCGACCTCGGCGAAGCCCAAACTGGGCGTTTGGGTCCGCCTGCAGAGTACGTGCGCGCATTTGACAAGTATATGCACGCAGTACGTGCAGACAAGGCCGATAAAGCAGGTCGCGATAAGGCCGAAGTAGAGGCCGGCATTTTTAAAGGCCAACGGCATCGCCAGGATCCCGGAACCCAAGCTTCCCTTCAGCAAGTGGATGAGAGTGTCCAGATCCGAGGTCGGATGGGAAAGCTTCCGGTGCTCGAACGGATTGTAGAGCGCGGCTTCTTCATCGTTGGGACGCTCGACGAGCGGTAGGGTCGAGCCGTTCGTCACTATAATAGGGACGTCATTTTTCTCACACTTGTATCTGCAAACCCATATTAATTAGTAAACGCTCTTCGAATTTCATTGTCAATCGGTTCGTCTTTTTTATTATTATTCTTATCGTATAATTGACTCTATCGTTGTTATTATTACTGTTATTTATTACTTCGGTTTCGTTTTTTTCTTTTCTTTCGTCGTACGCTGATTCATCAATTCTATGATAAAAGTAACGCGAGGACAATTCTTGGCGCTATTATGGCACGCGGCGCCGCTACTTTTCACGCGAATCGCCGAGTCGTTCGACGGGTACACTGAGAAAAAGAATATATTAATTTTTCGTATATAGTTAGGAAACTGAGACTATACGGAAAGTATAAGGAATTTTCAAATAAAATGTATGAAAGCTTAGCATTAAGTATGCGAAAAGGAAACATAATTATATAAAGTAGTGTAATATATGTGCTAAGTTTTCATATATTTAATTTGAAAATTTCTTATACACTACATACACTGAGAAAAATATAACAGAAAAAATTACTGTTTTTAACTGTATTTGAGCCACATGTCCGTCTTTTAATAAAAATTACTGTTCTTTAAAAGCAAATACACTAGTTTTAAATGTCATATTTATAGAT
>JABFPN010001860.1:0-25780 GCA_022817305.1 Leptoteleia sp. ZL-2020 | reverse complement strand
ATCCAGATTGTATCCATACTACATCCAGACAGTGTCCAGATTATATCCAGACTGATATCCAGACTTCATCCAGACTTCATCCAGACTTCATCCAGATTTAATCCAGACTAAATTTTTCCACGCGGGGTGTCGTAAAAAAGCGTTAGCCGTAGAAAACATGCCACGTAATATCACGCGAAGTTAAATTCTTACAAAATCAATGCCATCAGCTTATAACAAATTGCTTCGGTCGCGTGCAAAACAAACTTTTCCATTTTCCACCCCCCCCCACCCTTCTTCTTTTTGCAAATTATTAATTTCCATTCTCCTCAATCCCGCGGCGGTAAGTCGAGATTAGTCGAGCGTTGTTCGAGAAAAAAATTGATCCCTTAATTAGAACGTTGCGTGTCGTACAAGAGAATCAATAGATTCTATTAATAAGTTTTGCTTAATTGCTCTCGTTGCAATACTTCCAATTTAATTGCCTTGCGCAATGCTACCCAATTTGTACGCCATTAACGTCAAATATTTGTAATTTCATGCAAAATGCTCGCCGCGCAAATCGCATTACACGCGCAATAATTGTAAATAAGACCACTTTGTAATTAATGAAAGAACTTAAGTCGCATAATTCAATCATTATTTCCCCTAACGCTTGTTACATTTATTCAGGAGAGTGCGATGTGTAACAAAAAGTGTAAATTATATGTTAATGCTTTTGTGTGAACCGACTTAAAGTATTAATTAACGTGGCGTACCAATTATTTGGTTAAAATTATTCCTCGTTACAGCTTTATTTTGTCGCCAGTCATCGACCGACGTACCGAGGGTAAAAGCGTCTAAGGAGTTGGCCATCCTCGACTCCGCTCGTGAGCTCGGGGATGGTCGACGAACGAAACACCTTTCTTGCGTACAATTTAGATTTCTTAGTTCATAATAATACATTTTTACTGTGTGGCGATACAGAGTCACCCATAAATGAGCATTAAAAAAAAGTACTATACCATATGGTGTTAGAAAGATACTGTCTATAATAGTTGCCATCTTACAATACCATTACAGAGAATTTTTATGTACTAAGTAGTATAACTTTATATTTAGTATGGTTATAATCACCATACATCCAGGCAACTTTGCAAAACATGAAAAAGTTTTACTGTACCACATGCTATTACATTGGTATCCCAATATACATAATGAAGTGATTATTGGAAGATCATAAAATGAGACTATGTACGATCAAATATTACCCATTTTTTAATCACTATATGATCATTGTATAATATGACATTTACAAGTTTTGTTAGAAAATAAACCTATAAATATGATATCACATGATGATCACATAGAGATCTAGATATATCAATATTTGATCATATACAGTCTCACTTAGTGATCTAATGATCATTATATTATATCAAATTTGATCATGTTTTGACAATATTTATTTTTATAACTAACATCTGTTTATACACTGAGCAATATTTACTCCTAAATTGACATGTATCCAAATCAAGGTTAAAAACAGTAATCTTTTATATCTTTTTTCTCAATTTAATATAATATTTTCCTGAATACAGGTCCGCAGCGTTTAATGACTTACACGTATATTAAATCAAACCGTACTGCACGTGTGCGAAACCATACACACACGTTTCATCATAATGGCCTTATCACAGCTATAACTTTATACAATGCATTATTACAATATCATGCTGGATGTTAACCTTAAATGTAAGAAACATCGCAGCTCCATTTCTATCCCAATGTTGATACCCACCACCCTCGGTATATTTACATTACGTACGGATGATGACCATGATCTCGTGGTCCAACTTCCAACCCCTGCTCACCCTTCAATCATCGGGAACGTCCCGGCGGAATGTCGCGCATTAAAGTCAGCTTTAAGACGGGTTATAAAACGAGAGATGGCAAAAGTGCAAACATTGGGCGCGCGATCCTTCGAAGACGGCCGAAATCCGCAACTGCGAAGCGCCACTCGTTAAATATATAGTGTGCGGAGATTCGGTGGAAAAGCGTTCGGTTTCCGGGAGGTTGACATAAGCGGGACGAGAAGCGCAGATAATGGAGCCCTATTCCCTAGTAGAGTTTGTTTGGAAGGGGGTGAAAAGGGTCGAACGAAAACAAGAGATGTGTTTCGTCTGGCGATGAACGCTCGTAGACGGTTGAATCCACGGGCATCCATCAACTTGATGTCTTTGTTCTTAGAGCAAAGGCGTAATGGAGGAAGATACGACGGAAAAGCCCCGGGTATCCTGGACCCGATTCATCAAGCGTCGGTGATCGGTTTTTTCTGATTCGCCGAGTGTGTGACGCGCCGAGCCAGCTGTTTCGACCCGCTTCCTCCATTTTAAGCGTTTGACATGATGGTGCCCATTTACAATCCAACGAAACTCACGAAGATTATTCAATTCAAAAAGGCGAGCGCGCGCGGACCTATCCTCGGGAATGTTTTTCTTCGTCTACAATCTCATTTTTCAATGCCGGATCACGAGAAAAGAAGCACTGTTTCTGATGTGTAACTTCGGGGAAATGATTGAGGGAAAGCGCTTCGGATGTTGATGGCAATTCATAAACGTGACGGATACTTTGTTGCCCCTTCGACTGTACATTGAATTTAATATTCGGTTCAGGTGACCGTAAAGTTACAACGAGCTAACGGGGGAGCCAACAACGTTGAGAAATAGTTACAGCGTTTGGACTCGTGTATGTTATAAGTATTCGTAGCTGGAACACTTTGGTCCGGTGATAATTGTCGACAATTTTCACGTTTGATAGGGATAAAAATTATTATAGCTATTTCAGGACTTTTTTTTTTGCATTTGCGCGTTATTTATGAGCGCGCGATGTGCGCACGTGTGTTAACAGTATTATAACGGAAAACATTCGCTGATAAATTATGGATTTTTTTTTTCATTACTTAACTATTATGATCCAAATGCAAACTATTTGCACTTCCTGGTGTAAGTTTACTTTTCAATTACTTTGAAAAGTATGGTTAGTAATGTCTGCCTATACGTGTATGCCTACTTAGTTATATCCAGGATAAACGTAACAGTAGTTTATGATGGAAATTCAAATTGTATTTTGAAATATTTGGATGTGTCTTGGAGATAGACAATGTACTTATGGACATTCTAATCATACATTACATCTAAATTCGGATATATGTCTGCCCTTGTCAAATATACATTTCTTCAATGTACTTCATATTGTTAGAAGAATGATAGTAAATCACCAGTTTTATAATATTGAGTCAAATCAACTCACCAGATGTCGGGTATGTTCGTGATAATCCATATAGTTGTAACAGAATACTTTTAACTGCTACTTACCTGAAACAAAAAAGAAAATGTTATATTACTTAACGAGAAAATAAATGGTTTTAAGATTATATTTAAACCAAATTGAATAGGATATTTCATTTACGATGAAAAAAAAAATATAATTCATTTTTAAAGTACATATTATGTACATAGTATATATTTTATTCTACATGGAAACATAATACCTGACATGTATCTAAAACAAAGTTAAAAAGAATAATATTTTCTGTCGCATTTTTCTCAGGGTACAGAGTGAATTTCAAAATTTTATGTCACTTTAGATATTTATATGATTTAATTACATTAAAAAATCAGTTTTTAGAATATCATTGAGTTACAATAAAATCGTAATATCCATAGCTGTAAAATTTGATTTAATAAATTGCATCGAATATTTCAACGTCATTTTTGACATTGAAAAGTAGACATTTCAGGCACTGTACGTTTTCTTCTATTATACACACGTCTTTTTTATCAAAAATATACTTCTGGTGCGTTAAAATTAATTATCTATAATTAGTTTAATTAAATCCACCATATCATCTACGCTAAAGAAATTTCCTACGGAAAAATTACTGTACTTTACAGCAAACAAACCTTGTATAAAGCTGATTTATAAAAGTTTTCCTATTATTTTAAGAAAAAGACTGTTAAGATTAAACTTATTAATAGATAAACTAAGCCAACTAATTTTCCTACAGTTATAAAAAAATATACACAAAACCAGCTGTACAAAGATTACTCGTTGACAACCATAGCAATTTTACTTGTAACAATTTTCCTCAATATATGTTACCCCAGACAATACATTGTATTTTCAAAAATGCCACAATTTCGTAACATCCACTCTTTCACAAATTTAACCGCGGCAAAATATTTTTGAAAAACATTCGACGTCTTTCGGCCTTTGGCTTTACGCTACACGGTCATGCATGGCATCTTTGAGTTTGTATTTGTCACACGCAAGAATGCCATAGAAGTCTCGGCGACGTGGTTGCACACGAAGGACAAACAGAAGTCTGGGGCGGGGGTGGGGGGGGGGGGAATAGCTGGCACAGCCAGGCAGTCAGAGTAACATGAGAGTAGAATACGTAATACGGGAATACTCCGAGAGCTTGCAGGGGAGCGAAGGTGGATGCGAGGCACGGGACGGAAAAGCGTCAAGGGAGCGGATCGAAGGATGGGGCGAGTGCTTGAAGAGGAGCGCGTCCGCCAAGGAGAACGAGAGAGATGTCGGAGCGACGAGTGAAAAGCCAAAGGCATCAAGGGAATGGCAGGAAGGGTTACGGGAGAGGCAACGCGACGAGGGAAAAGAGGGAGGATCCGAGAGGGTAACGAGCCACGGCAATTAATATCGCCGGGTTTCCACAATGCGCTTGCAAATGAAAGGCCTTTGTGACGTATGATTGCGTTACCGAGTGAATAGTTGAGTAATGGCGGTCGACGGGGCCGTAACCGATTCGCGAGCGGTCCAACCATGGCGGCGACGTAAATTTGTTCTTTATTTTGGATTACGTTACGCGGACTTGCAATGTTCATCCCGAATTCCGGAAATAAAAACTATCCAATAAGTGACAACATCGTTGCCAATTAAATATGCGACATTTTGCAGAATGCCATTTTGTATGTTTTAAGCGCTTTCAGGGGCAGTGCGGAATAGGCGAGGAATAAATTTCAGTCGAAAGTTATTAATGTATCGCAAAGTAAAGACATATTTTATTTCGCACAATATTTCAACTTTGATATAATTCATCGGGAACGAAATATAATTAAAATTTGGCATGATTTCTGTTAACTGTACGGCGCAGTTGTAAAGTGGAAAGTTTTAATATGCATTGCATGAAAATTTGATAGAAAAATTATATTTGTTACTTTAGTTAGAAATATAATTATTATTATCCAAATTTTTACACAAGACTCGTTGGAATTCTTTACTTTACAATCTAATAACTCGGTTAACATATTAATTTATAGTATTTTTTTCTCAATGTAATTGTTGGAATTATTTATTTACATCTTCTCTATAATATTAAATTAACGTATTTTATTTACGTTTTATCTTCGTGAACATAAAATTAAAGAAAATTGTTTATAACTATATTTATCAAAATCAAATAAAATCATTTAAATCTGTATGAATTCGAACTGTTCCAATTTTGCTGAATTATTTAATTGCAAAAGAATACCATCGATTTTGATTGTTTGACAATTAAAACAAAAACTTCGATATTTTATCAAACGTGATTAAACTTTTGCGATTGTTTTCGACACAATTTGCCACTGCTAATGTAATATTCAACTTGCGCGCACCCCCCGCACCAAACAGTGCTTTGCATACAGGATTGATTAATATCGCGAAATTTACGATCCAGGCAATGGACGGGATTGTTATCGATAAGCATTATCAGAAAATCTGTTTGCGCCTTGTTTGGTAATTTTAAAAGGCCAAATAAACTATATGCACATCGCGCAGCAAATCTGTCACGTGGCTGACGCGAATCCGCTGCAACGCAAACGTATAATTTATCGGATCGAAAAAGGCAGGTGTAAAACGCATGGATTTTACACAGAGCATAACAAATAAATATAGGGATCGGCACTGCAGCTCTCTAACGCGCTGACCAATGGAGAATGAATGCAGTCCAAGCGCAGCATCAGAAACGTAGTCGACCGACAGAATCATCGATCATACTTGCTTACTTTTGCATTCGTAATTTTAGTGCAATCAATTGGTCTCGTGGCCTTCAAAATTAAAACATACAATTTACGTTAACTGCAAGAAAACAATCGGCTTCGCATTCAACTCTTTCCCTTAAGTAATATGGTAACATTTATTTGATATTATTCAATTCCAATGAAAGAAATAAGATATATCAAATGGTAATGGATGATTTAATTAACAAGATTAATATAAAGCGAATTTGACAGAAACTAAAGAAGTTATTTCTTGTATAAATATATGAAACCTAATATATAATGTTTTTCACAATAAAATAAGTCCTAAGAAATAAAAATGTGTAACTATTTAAGTTACTTATGATCAGAGATTATTGATTTTAAATAATTAAATTAAAGGAACGTTTAAATAGACTTTATATATTGGAAATAAAATTGAGGATAAAAATTATTATACTGTATCTAAAAATGGGGACAAATATACATATTAAAAGTCTTTTAAATTGAATTTTGAATATGACAAGTGTATAAACTGATGTTAGTTATAAAATTAGCAATTAAGAAAAGATTAACAGAACCTCTATACAACGAGGAAAATTGAAAACAAAAATATGCCAAGAATCACACACAAGTATTTAAAATTACTTTAATTCTACATTTAAAAAGACAAGTGTGTCAAGATCATTGACAATCATCGACGAGATCATCGCGATAAATCAAAATCCACGGCCCACAGGACGAACGTAAGCCGACAAACTAATTGGAGGTGATTAGTTTAAATTTGATGAAGAGGTTCCAATGGCAGGGACAATTATCGGGACACAAATAGTATTTATAGCGAATCCACGTGGCCCCGACCAAAACGAGGGTTATGAATAAATAACACAGATGAGACGGGCAAGAGATGACGTTAGTGTTGGTGGACGAAAGCAAGGATGGCCGGGGTAATGCGGTAGGAGCGAGCGCAAGGCCCACCAGCTATGAGTAATATTGCGGGGCATTTCCACCCCAGGGAGCGAGGGGCGCGTGGGATTGAGGGCGAAAGAGTAGACCGGTTGCCGCGCAAGACCGACAAGGTAAGAGGAAAAGAGAAAGAGAGGGTGCCACGAAGGGAGGAGCACCGATCCATCAGCGTCCCTCCACCCTTGCCTTTCCGCCACTCTCATTTTTCTCCGCGTTCCGCGCTCCATCATTCCGCGTCACATCCGCCCTCTTTCATCCTTCCCTGCGTACCACCCTCTCCACATTCTCTAACGCGACTTCCTGTACTTTCCTTCCACCTACCGGTTTCACCAGCCCGCTGATTGCACTTCCCAAATTCATTACGCGCGCTTGCCCTTGGACTGCAACTTATCCTCTATGAATAAATCTCTATAAACTTTCGACTCTTTGACATCGGATTCGCAAAACATAAAAAAAAGAGAGAGCGAGAGAGAGGGCAAAGTTTACACGCGAAATTGAGTTTCAAATTCCGTTGTCGTTGGATTATCCAGCAAAAAAATAATACAGCAACCGCATCGAGGACAAAAATCTGGTTACCAATTTTCTGATAACTAGAATTCCTGCACCGAGAAAAATAAATAGCATATTTAGCAATAAATCCTGGAATACTGAACCTATACGTTCTTTGTATGTGTATCACTTATAATTTTTGGGAATTTTTTCTATACACATTGTATAGTATTCTAGGTTTATAGAACTGTATGCATTACATATACTTAGTTTTTCCATAAATTATTACAGTTACACCTACAGAGTACATATAGGTTCAATACCCCAGAATTTATTGATAAATATACTATTTCATTTTTCTCAGTGTGGTGATTTAACCAGAAGGTTGGTTATTTTAACAAGAAATTAGACAAAAATTAGTGGAATAAAGCGTAGAATACGATAAATTGGAAAATTATTAATATTAATTTTGAAGATGTTTACAACGACGTTACAGGGATGGTACCGTAAAAAAGAATTTACCCAGTGAATGCCATAAAGCACGGTAATGGATGCCGCGTTATTTTTTGTCCGCGGCGTTATAATTTCGGTCTCGAAAAAGCGTACCGCGGGTTTTAAAAACTCGACGCGATGAATTACCACGGCGCAATAAGAAGTCGATGAACAATGAATCAGATTTGCCCTAGCCAATAAATAACGCGCAACGATACTGCCCGACCGCGCGAGGGCAATTCCTCTCTGGGCCCGCTGTCATTACATCGCGCCATTCGCGCGATTACAGCACTAATACGTTGTCGTGCGCTGGTAGCAATGTGATGCACAATAATTCACGGGACGTAATAAGTCTTAGACTCGCATTAGCGAGCTTCCCCTGCTTTTATGATGTCCCCTTTTTAAAAGTCTCAAACTGGCAGTTGGATGCAAAACTGGATGGCCGAGCGATGCGCCACCTCTGCAGTAATCATCATCAACATCATCATTATTATCGCCACTGCTCTTCCCTGGCCCCTATTCCGACCCATCTCATTTCATCTCGCCTTGTCTGACTCGTAACACCGCACACATTACTATTAGCTATAACGATAACCGTTGCAGTAGCAAGTACTTCTCAACGCGCTCTTTTGTATACTCGATCACGCGCATTTTTCTCCAACTAATGCGAATTCCTGGCAATAGTTTATTCTTTTTACATTTCCAAACTATCCTTCATTGTGATGTATATTTAACGTTTGTTTTTTTTTCTTTTTTTTATCTTGTTTTGATTCATAATCAACCTCACTTAATACTTACGTTGATTTTATATTTAAAATAATTAAATTTAATGAAACAAGTAAATATTATTTTCTTTAACCTTAGCAATATAAAGTAATTAAACAATTAATTCAATACTTTTTAATGGTGAACAATTTTGAAATTCTGACGTCATTATGAATTTAATATAATATATGACTGATGTATAATGTATTTAATATATACAATATTAAATTGTATAAAATAAAAATTAAATTACAATCGCGGTAAAGTATAGAAAAAAAGTCGTGATTGTTTTAGTACGTCTTTAATATTCGGCGATGATATATAAAATGGCGATTTGCTACTATATTTCTACTTTGGAGGTGTAATCAAATATACATTATAGTGATATTCTTATCCCGCCCTCGGTGTCTCCCATTCTTCCGAGATGAAATTCTTCATGTCCATTCAGCATCCGTACAATCTACATGAGCATTTCTTGTAAGTGATGCGCCGGACGTTTTTTGATATACAATATAAAAACAAAACAGATGGCCATCGCTCCGGAACGTATATTTTCCCAAACATAATGACAGTCCGTTATTTTAACAGAACCTACGAATAATTATTAATCCGAGCCGAGTCCTTTGGTTTGTTTTAATTGAAATCACCCGGATTATATAACGAGAAATTTAACAGGACCAGCATCGAAGCACCGTTTCGGGTACAATGATCGCGTACGAATATTTCTCAACATTTTGTTGCCGTGACACGAGCATCCTTATAATCGGTAATTACTTGCCCGCAAGCCGTGCATGCAACGTGGCAATCACGATCGTCGACATGAATCAAGACAGATCGTACATCAGTGTGAGATAAGTATCATGCTGACCAAAAAAATCGCGATTGAACTCTTATTACCGAACAGCACTTAATTGACTTGCACGTTACTTGTAATCATCACCGGGCAAGAAATATATTTACAAAAAACCGAGAATGAACAAAAACGTTTTAGAGTAACTCAATTTTTTCGTCCTAATCGTCACCTTGACCCTCGCAACAATGTGTGATGATAATACACCAAGATGCATTTTCAAAGCCACTCAGATTCTCTGTTAAGAATTTTCCACTAGAAATAACAAATTGTTTTGTTGACATTTTGAAAATCCTTTTTGTCACAAAAATTTAGACCTTGATCGTTAGTTGATATTTCTGTGATTATGTGTCAAATCCTAAAAAAGAACAGACCACTTTCTACTGCGAATCATAACTTTTTAAAGCTGATAATTTCTGCATCGTACACTTTTAAAATTACCCTTTTATCTTAATCAAAATCGGACGATGATAAACGAAAAATCGTGCTAAGGAAGACGCCAACTTTTCTTAACCCAAGTCAGACCACAGTCGCAAACGCTCAGTGCTTTAAACCTAACATTTTCTTGCGAGAAGCGGATTCAGATTTCATACAATAGAAATGAACAGGAAGGCGGTATTCCACTCGAAAGAGTAATATCATGGAGGATGAAACGCGAGGAAGTTATTTTCTCGGACATTAAGACGAATTATTTTTTTCAACCAGGAATGTTTTTCCTCTGCCGAAAATAATCGTAACTTGCGTACGAAATAAAATAATCTGATCTAAAGTAGCTGGCGTCCATTAAGATAAAAAGCAAAATTCCGTCGGACCCAAATTGAATCCAATCAAGCGGGCAAAAAATACAAAATTAAAGAGGTCTTTCTTGTCACGGATCTTGGATAGTCGTAAGGCATAAATATGCATGTCTTCATGGGCTTGTGACTCGTGCGTCGTGATCGTTATATCTCCATCTGACCGGAGGTGGTAGGGTGGTCCGGTAATACATTCAAACTTGGACGTAGGATGTATAAGAGACAGAAGGGGTTGGAGACCAGTCGAAAGAGGGACCAGAGAAGCGGCGGGATGAGGCGAAGCAGAGGCACAGGGAGGTTTCTCGTGTTTCATTTCCTGAGCTCCTATATAACTTTGTGCTCAACTCGACACCAGATTAATAACGGCCCCACCTATCCTATTCTATCCCAACCCCGAACAACTTCACCTTGTTGTGTGTACTCTTCACTCTTCCTCCCCCCTTCCTTCCCTCGCTCTGTCGCGCGATGTATTTATCTCGCACTGTAACCTTCTCTTTTCATCAACATTTATTTGTCGCTCTTGGTTTCCTTCGATGTTCATATCGAAACATTACACGCTGCAAATTCTTCACGTGTTTAAACCCCCCCCCCTCCCTCACCTGACTCAACCATCGAACTAACAAACATTCGCCGGATAGTGTTCGCTTATTTCGCATCGTCGTATCTCGTGCCACGAATAAGATGTTACGCGATAATCTGCGGATACGCGAATATATCCCCGATAATATATCAAGTTTGAAAAAGTTGACTTTGAATAAATATCAGGATTCGCGAGCGCATTTTTCTGCCCACTTCGAGAAGTGAAACAAATTATATGAAAGAGAAGAGTAATAAGCAAATTGTTCGAATTTCATCGCAAGCGTATCCGCTTCTCCGGATGATTTTTATTGGACAAACAAACGGACGTTCGAAATTGGGGTTGGCAGTGGCGAACGGAAACGGGGTGTGATTAAAATCGCATCAACTCGCGCGCACGAAATATTCGCGTTACTAAAAGCGCCTAACCCTCCCCGGGGGCGGCCTCTGCGTTGCATAAAAATATGGTATTGACTCGGCGTCTACTTAAAATTTGCAAAAGCGCAAAAAGCTCGCGCTGATGGGTTTATAATTGCGGCAATTCTTGGGGCTCCGCATGCAAGTAGCTCATTTCTGAATAATCCCCGGTTTTGTTGCGACCGTAAAAAAAAAAAAAGAAGCGGGGGGGAAGAAAAAAATATTATTCGAAACATAAAGCTGGACGAGAATTATGACGGGCCTGCAAAGCGGAATGGGAGCTCGCAACGTGGCGAACGCCGTTCTCGCGAGAAAACGACGGAAATGACTTACCGATTGCCATTTTTATAAACTAAAAAAATTTAGGTCAAAGACGCGAAAGTTATACCTCGCGTAAGAACAATCGCCCCGTTCGACACGGTCGGGCATTGTTCGGAGCTTTTAAGCGGCGGCGCATTTTGCGAATGAAAGGTGGAAGGACGAAAAACGAGAAAAGGAAAAGGGGAAAGACGAATGCTGAGACTATCGTAGCGTCGAGCCATTTCTGCCTCATTGTGGACTCCATTTGCGACTCTTAGATTGCCGGTGAAATATTTGCCGCGGTGATGGAAAAATCGCTAACGTAGGGAGCTGGCAAAATAAAAGTAGCCACATTTCTCACTTGGGTCCCTGAGAGCCGCCCCAACCCCCCCTTTGAGCCCTTGGGCTGCGCGCGACTCGCAAAAACCGAAAAGCGATAGAGTGCCAAATATAGCTGAGTGGCTCCTGAAAGAAACTTGGAGACATTGATGGAGTTTTCGGTGTTTGCCTTGCTTACGACAAATGCCGCTCGATTGCTGCAACGGCGCTTATATCGTAAGTCGCCGTCTCCTTGAAATCGAACTTACGGAATTGCGAGACAACGTCTTATTCAACAAACAAAACTGATTTATCATCCCCGCTCGACCTCTGTAATTAAAACCACTCCATACATTCGTCAGAACACCCGCGACGTTTATAACAAAGAAAAAAATTACTCCATTTCAATGGTTAGAAATGTTCGTTTCAATAAAAACCGAATTTTTTTTCTTCCTTTTTTTTTATCCGTTTATGATTCGTCCCGCGAGATTCGGTAAACACGGAAAAAGTGATTTTCACGAGGGTAAGCCGAAAAACTTTCGGAGCTTTTTGCCTCCAATTTGGAGGCAAAAGTTATGGGTTATTCTTCATGCTTGTCTAGTAACCCGAGACTTTTTCATCTCGCGTGGATTACTCAGAGCGGAAGAAACAAAGTGGAGGAAAGGAAGGAAAGAAATCGGGAATAAACGGGGATTCCTATGGGGCTACCTTCGTGCCATTAGGTTCAACTCGACGAGCTAATGCCACTATTCCGCGAATTTAGCCATGAACTGCAGAAGAACTGGGTGAGGTCAGCATACCTACTGTTAGATTAAGTTTTGCGAAAGGTCATCCAAGTGGAGCATCGCTTTATTGCCCCCCTTTTTTGTTTTTTAAGATCAAAAAGAGCCCGGCCGTACAAGAGCGTTTGATCTGATTCGCCTTATCATTCTTATCACGTCCATTAAACGGTACGGAATAATGTCTAATTTACTTCCTAACACGCGTCTTCGGTGACTTTTAATAAACATAGAAGGTACCCCCAAGAAACAATTTTAATTAACTCGAAGGTACGAAAAAGGGGGAAAAAAAGAATTGCATTATGAGCGTCATTAATTAATTTTCTTTCTTCTAATAAGTTTATGCTACTCGCAGTGAGGTAAAGGTTATGAACAAGAAGTAAGGGCTACACCAAAGTGTAATCCCGGACGATCAGTGTGCGGCAGATTCGGTCTTAATGAGCCTCTGAATGATAAATGAGTTCGCGAGCGCGGCGTTCTATTCTGGACTAGAAGGGTGTACCTTGTAAAGTATAGCTATAGGTCGACGTTATAGGTCGGTGTACAACACATATCCATCCACTTCCATTTCTCGTATCTCCGCGTGAAGCCTTCATCTCCGCCTACGATTCCTCAAACGCGGCTCAGTACTGACCGGTAGGAATTTCAAAATGGCGAATAGCAAAAGAGAAGAGCCAGTCGTAAGTGACAGCAATTTATTTTCAGAACAGGACGTTTCAATTCGGCTTTCTGCCCTGACAAGCGAGACATTGATCGAGTACGCAAAGGTACTACCATCCTCTGTGTAAGATCTCCTTTGTGAATTCGAGAAGAACGTGGATTCCGGATCGTATTCGTCAGGAAATACTCGAAATCCTTTCGAGATGTTACGAACACCTGATTGAGAAATTCGCACATAAAACTCTCACGGAAATAAGGATAAAATGTAAAATCACCCAGAGCTTTCTATTGTTACGGTTATAGTGTGCAAGGTGTACGTGAATTTAAAAGAAAACCAACTAATCCGTTGGAATTACTTATCTAATGTAAACATTTGTAATGTAAACATCTTTGCTTTTAATGTCAACTTCCAAATGCTCCTCGTACAGAAATAATTCCTGCTGAAATTTGATTTGTCGATTTCGAAAACTTAATCGCGCGGAATTTCCCCGAGCTTTCTTTATCCGTTTAAAAATTAAAGACAAATGGCTTTGTCGGTTGAAACATTACTGGCGATGTGTCAAGCGATATTTTTCAAACCCTTCATAATAATCTTCTTCCGCGCACCACAAGGCCGTATTAGAAGCCGAAGCAGATTTTAATACGGTCCTGGAATTCATCGTCGGAATACTTTTCACCGAGATTGACGTGTCATTTGTTGCCAGGACATTTCAATCGGCGCGATCATCCAGCGTGAGTTTCGGGTTAAAGATACAAATCAATTGTTCATCGGTGATAATTTCAAAATTCAAGGACGAAATCTATTTTCGACGAAGACACGCAACACTGTTGCCGAATGAACAAACGTTGGGCTACCTGCCGACGTTCTCTCGTTTGCTGGCGCGTTACGTTATTAATGAGGGTTCGGAATTATTTGGGAAATGAAAGAACCTAGAGGTTGCCCCGTACTGAAATGACAAATGCAAGGAAACAGGGGGGCAATTTGTACGCGCCACGAACCGACATATACACATTTCGCCTCTTCGCCTTACCCAGTCTCTCTAGTCTTCCCGCACTTCCACCTAAAATGTTCGTTTTTAATCTATAGTTCACTTTAATCATGATCACTGATTCGATTACAAATAATCATCTTGCTGCAGCCATCAATACAGATTTTTGCAAGCATTAATTTCGTTAATTACAATCAATTTGTTATTACATACTTAATAATAACTTAAACTCGCCATAATAATCGCAAGGCATCGCTATGATATAAAAAATGTTGTTACACCTTCGTGGAATTAAAATGCAGCAATTGCTCTAAACAGGCAGAAAAAACAATTGGAACAAAAATTACTATACCGTATAGTAACGGTATTGTAACAAATTTTGTTGTGTTTTTTTTATAAATTGTATTTTAATAAATTATAAAAAAAATATTTTAATAAATTGTTAGTGGAAAGAGTAGAAAATATTTAAACAATTTATTAGTGATGTTTATTAATACTTTGATTATTCACCAAGTAATAGTGAATTACGAAATAATTTTACGTCAGTGTTGTAGAAAAGAGAAGAAAAGAAAAAACAAATTTTTCGTTTAATTGACAGTAAATGCAATCCTTCCGTTCGCCTGAAGTAAATTGCATTTGACGTTCATCATTTACAATGATCGTACTAAATGATGAATGCATTAATCAAACATCATAGATTAATAAGAAAATTGATGCTTTCATTAATTATAGTCCGCTAAATAATCATTTTAGCGTCGCATAAATCTTTCAATTTCACCTCATTTTACAATACATGTAGATTCAAGTAACTTAAGATTATGTACGTCGCGTCTACATTGCTTTCTTCTGGTCTATCGCAAGTCGCAACATCCTGCAAGCGAGGATCTTTTCGTTTCAGTAAATGCCGTGCATTCATCAAGCACCACGGGCGCCTGACGTCTCAATCCTCTCAACCTACGCGCTATTCCCTCAACACCCACATATCTATGTATCCGTTAAACGTTCGGAATTGTAACGTACTCTTTGTAGCCCGCAATTGTATGCATTAATACGCCGGATATAGAATTAAGAAGACATGTCCCGTCCAAAGTAGCAATAATATATGATTTTGCAGATAATCAAAGAACCATCACTGTGTAAAAAAAAAGTTCTCCACACAAGAACCATGGCAAACCAAAAGAAAAAAACACCGAATCTTTCAGAATTTATTTTTGAAATGAAACTGAATTGAAATTAGCCTTAAAAATGTTGAAGATACAAATCTAACGATAATGCTGGAGCGTAGTTTAATCTAATATAGTCGGACAAGATTAACCGTCCTGATTTCCTAGTACGATAAAAATAAAATGATAAAGAAAAAAATAGCTTCACTTTATTGAATGCTTTAATAGATACGAATCTACCGCGCATGCTTTGCGCGATGCTGCCTTCACTGGGTGCATGAATTTTTGCGATATTTAAAATATTTAATTAGTTTTCCATTTTTCTTTCTCTTTCCCTTCACGTTCAGCTTCTGGTCCAGAACTTCTATAGGGAAGTTTAAACACTTATTTGTTGGGGAATTGTACATCCTTTATTCTATACCTTCTACCTTTTTACCCTGTCATAAGCATTCCACATTTATCCAAACGTAAGTTTATAATAAGAGAAAACTTCGAGGGAAAAACCGTACCTCCGAATACCAGGCACATTGGAGTGTTCTGATTCGTCGTTCAAGTACTCGAACCATATGCAAAAAAATCGACAAAATAATTAATTTATTTTTACAATGTTATATAAATAAGCACACATTCCGACTCATTTCCTACGATACAAAAACGAAACATTAATTTCAACGATTCCTTTCAAATTGATTCGATTGGGTAAGAACTTTTGTTTCGCGTTACCGTTCGTTATTTCGCTTTGATTTATTCGGTAGTATAATTGACGTAATTGATATAGCCGAAGCTTAATTTGGTATGAATAATTCTAACGAAAGGATATACCAGAAGCCGGATCAACCGTTCCAGGGAGGATCGATAGTTGTAATGATAACGAGTATCCGCAACACGGCTTCTCCGAATGAGCTAAAGATTCAGTTAATGAGCAAAATAAGGAACCGAGATGAGATTATTCAAAGTGTCGACATTGGTTCGTGGGTGTCAAACTTTCACTCTGTAGTCGATGTACCGCGGAGGCGATTGGCTCTCGCCGAGCTCCTCCCAGAATCCATTAGGCGCCGAAATGGAGAAACAGCATTAATTTTAAAACCAATCCGATCAAGAAACCGACCATCGAACGCCATTTATGCGTTTAGATGTAACCACTTGTGGTCAAAAATATAAAGTTAATCGGTCGACTTAATTACCCGGGCGTCCGATCGCTCGGAAACATGTGACTTCGATTCCAATCGTTTAATTTAATCCAATTAACTGATCAGTAAAAGATGAATATCAGTCCGAGTACGTGTATCTGTGTATATAATACGTATTTATTTCATTTAAGATGCGGAAACATATTTTATTTACTTCATTAAGTGACACATGATTTAAGATCTTAGTAAATAAGTTAATAATGTGAGATCTATTTTAAGTGATGATAATTTAAACAACGAATGATCGATATTGCGTTGCATTGTGTCTTAATATTTTATTGTTATAAAATATGATTGATTCATGTTTTCTGTCAAATATATTGTGTAATGTTTTACACAAGTGGACATCAAATGTGTATCGCACGCGGGATTACAGATCATTCATTTGCTGACAACACTTTACGAAAATTGACTTCAAAACAGTGTATAAAAATGGTAACATATTATTACCAGTTTATATTCTGAAACATACAGAAAAGCACCAAAATCGATACAACAGAAATATGTTTCGAATGGATAAAATGTCCGTTTTTTTTATATCTTGCAATCAACTTATGCGTTTTATACTTTTGATAAATTGGTATAAAAATCGTACAAGTGATTAATGACAATTAAGGTTGATTAATGCATAAAAGAAAAATAGCATAGTTAAAAATAAGCTATTATGAAAATTGTCTGCATTAATTGTAAAACATTTAAACCTGGTTTCCTTGCACTCTAAACAATATGATATCAGTACAAAATATAATTCCTTTTCATATAAATCTATTTTTAATTATAAAGAATTTTTTACTTGAAAATTAAGTCCTTAAAAAAACGTGATACTTTGTTCAAAAATATAATATATAGAACAAATATGATTCATGGAAAACAAATGAATTTCGATCTAAATTACGCGCATCTTTATAAATAATTATGTGTCATCAATCAATTTGTTAACAATTTTAAAAGATTATAATTGATCAAACGTATACTTGAAGATTAATTAAAAATCGTATACAAAATGAAACAAGTTTTCATACTAAAATTTACAATGAAGTTGGAGGAAGTCATTTTCAAATGATTTAATTGATAACAGACTGATGATAAACTGAATATGAAGAATTACTTTACACTGCAGGAGTATTCTTTTAATAAAGTTATATAATGACAGGCAACACATTTCTTTGCTTCTAATATAATACCAGAAGGACAATACCTTACATTTTTAATAAAATTTATTTACTTTTGAGAAAATATTTAAAATTAATTGTAACACAAAATACATCTAAGTATTATTGTCAATATCAAAAAATATATTTAATTATTAGCATTTAAAATTATATACCTCATAAATAGTTCCAAATACCATAAAAAAATTATATTTAAATAACAGACCGACAAAAGCTTAAACGAAAAGAAAAAAAAAAGAGAAACAGATTCTGGTTCTGTCTCTAGATGAATTTGTTTTCGAAAGCGCTATAGGTTTAGTGGTTGTGCGATTACGTGCTTGGCATCATGACATAAGGATCTACCACCAATACGTTGGAAGACCTTCCTCAACGGTGGACTACTTCATCGGATTATTTAGAAGAAGAATTACATGCAAATAACATGTATCAATCCATTGTTCTTAGTACTTAATTGTTAATTGCTAACACTAATCTTTTAATATGTATGCAAATAAGGACGTTTTTTAACATTTCCTAAATTTGCAAACTTCAACAATCTTGAATTAAAAAGTTTATTTCAGAATTGTTAACAAATAATAAACTATTCAACCCCATATGTACTAAAATTTCATCACTAATATTATTATACTACTACTAATAATCAAAATTTATCATAATTTTTCTTTATCTTTAAATGAAAACTATCAGAACTTTATAGGATTGAAGAATAAAACATTTTCAAAATACAAAGTGCAAGCAAATTGTCTACTATTTAGTGTCAATTTTATATCCCGCCAATGTACACAAACACTACCGTTCACATTTGTCATTTTAAACATACTTCATATCCCCGGTTTCTTTAGAATTTCTACAATGTAAAACCATTGTATTGGTCGGAAGAAAAATACCGAAAGGCAAAAGAAACCGCAAAATTATCTCCTCGTCAAGAACTAATAAATTAAAAGTGTACAGTCCATGAAACTGTCGGTAATATAATCAGAGTAGCAAACTAAAAATGCCTAAATTATAATGATCAATTTATGCGTAACGTGGGTTTGGAGAGTAGAAATGTGGGGTATGATAGGAAGAAATGGATTTCGTTGCAGAATGGAGGGATAAAGGAAGTAAACATCGCGAGAGCAACAGAGACGCAGGCGAAGCGACGGAGCAAGAGAGAGGACTCTGATAAATACCTCGCCATTTCTCTTTGTACTCCCCGGCGAGAGCACAAACACAGGGCGGCACTCCCTGTTTCAACCGGAGCGAGAGTAGCTACCTAAACCTCTTGCTCCTTTCTTATTCCACGTCTCTACTCCGTATCCCTTGTCGCTTTCGTATTTTTTCGATTATTCTTTTTATTCTTCTTCATCCCCCTCGTCTTTGCATGATTGCGTCGTCTTTCTCTTGCTTATCGTGGTATATTTGCATAGAACAATATTCAGAGCGGCAACACTCAGTTGAATTGAATCACAACATTTAGAAAAAAAAAAAAAAAACATTCAAGAAAGGTTACACTGCATTAGATACTTTCAGCTACGTGACAATTATGAATTGTATGAATGTAATTAAACCATTATATTTGAGGGTGCTTCTTTTAATGACAATGAAATGTGACCCGGGAAATATTACGAGTTTATAAGAATAATTTATTAATCCGTCATTCTTTTTTCTCTGTTTTTTTTTTATTATGAAAGTTAAATATTTTGAAATTTATAAAATTAACGTAAAGATAAATGTTTTTATCAAATACTTTTTAGAAATGTTTGTACTTTTAAGAATAAAATACAAGTTAATTTTTTAAGACAAAACTATTACTTTTTATTCAGAAATTATATAATATTAACAGAATATGTTCTATAAAGTTGCTTTCATCATTTATTATTTTTATGCAAATTTTGCTGAATATTTATATTTATTAATTAGAACAGAAAGAAAAATTTGATGTAATGTACCGTGTAAAAGTTAAATTAATTTGTATATTAAATTAATAAAAATCATATGGAAAAGTGTAAAATATATACAAACAAAAACGAAAGTTTAAATTAAATACAAGCCAAAACATTATATAACGATTTTCCGTAAATGGAGAAGACTAATAATACTGAAATAATGTAAGCGTAATAAATGAGCAAACATTAACGCTGTGCTCGACAGTCTGCTCATATTTTCGGTGGCGCTGGCAATGACGTGACATTATTCCATACTACATTACATATCACTAACGTACGTTTCTCTTGACAAAATCTTTGTTAAGATACATCAATTGTAAAGTTACATGCAGTGTTTTTAATAACGGATTACATTTCAACATAAGCTACATTTATTTCAATTCATTGTGAATTCATTTAATTAAGCCTATTATTATAGAGTCTAAAATATATATATGAAAAAACTAATTTTTTAGTTTATATTTGAGACTTCCTGAGCACGTCCATTTTATCAAGCTAATTTGAATAATAATTTTGATTAAGCTTTTATACTCAGTTAAATATGTAGTTTATTATGTAGATCATAATAAAATCACTATAATTAAAATATCCTCTTCAGATATTAAAGTAATGATACAATTATGTTAATAATTCTTATCTCATTATAAGTATTAATTTTATGCTCTAATATTTTTAAAAAGGATTTCAATATTATTTATTAAGTATATTTAATTGAATAAATTACTTGATATATTTAATGAAATGACCTTTTAAATATATTTATTAATAACTTAAATAAAAAAAATATATATTTAATAAGGGATAATTTTCAATTACTATTACACAAATAAGCTTGTCATTAAAAAAAAAGTTGTAACTAATTTATTTATAGTAATTGATATAAATCTCTTATTATTAAAAACTAATTTTTCATACTCAGTTTCAACAGTCAATTTTCAATTCTCAACTGAATGTTACTTCCTACAACTCCATCCTGAACTTTGGTACGAAAATTCAAATGAAAATCACTGAGTGTTACTGTTTCACTATGGTCATCGGTAAGATAGCATTATAACACAATTCTTGCTGGCTGAAAATTTTATTTCCTGCAATTGAATAAATAATGCATCTATTCGTACTTCGTATTATTTCACGCAGATACACACTCCATGTTCGATAACGAGTTTTACTTTTTAAGCGTGGATTGTTAGATATAAATAATATTTAATAATGAATTAAATTATATAATTCATTCGTGTGAACTTATATTTCATTGGTCGCAAGGAACCTAATCTTGGTACATTCGTATACAGCTTTATCTTTGAAATAAAATTATTTAACATATGATATAATATTCGAAAACATTATTAAAATATGTACTACATTTAAAAGACATGACAAGTTTCATAGTCTTATTCAAACATAACTGCTTTTATTTGTGCATACACAGCGTTCACATTTTTTACTTCTTTCATAGAATATTTTGAAACATCGTTAGACACATGTAAGCCTTCCTTCATAGTCATTCGTAGTACAAGTCACAGCGCGTGGTATTATGACATTAATTTCTCAAGCGAATCTTGAGATAATGCAGCACATGATATAACAGAAAACATATGTGTTAATTGACTAATAGAGATTATATCACAATGCAATATCTTTACAATTTTATTCGTAAAGACCAATTATAATAAATACTTTTTTTATGACTTGTGATACTATTCTTAAATTCTTCATATAATTACTAACAAAT
This sequence comes from Leptoteleia sp. ZL-2020, assembly GCA_022817305.1. Lineage (NCBI taxonomy): Eukaryota > Metazoa > Arthropoda > Insecta > Hymenoptera > Scelionidae > Leptoteleia > Leptoteleia sp. ZL-2020. Next base: position 4,201 of record JABFPN010001860.1, on the reverse strand, counting down.
TCTTAATATTTTACTAAGGTTTTGGAATCATAGATTGAAAATTCTGAGTTGATGTAATATACAATTTTATTTATGACCAGATGTACGTAAATCTTTTATAAAGTATAAGCTTAGAATGATATTTTAAACATTAAAATCAGCTTCGCATCTTGAAAACACGTCCATTTATTTAAATTGCTAGTGTTATCACACTAAGTGAAACATACTCGGATTATTTATGATTATTGTAAGATGTTTTTCCCATCTGATGTTTGTAATCTGAATGCATGAGATAATGTTTATAAAAAATACAAACACTGTTAGGATAAATAAAATGAAATTTAAAAATTATAAGCACATTACTTAAACGAAGTTTTTTTCCCCATGTCGAATCATGTTTATTTACATTATCTTCTGTGGGTAATTGAAGTTTAATTATATATTATAAAATCTTTGATAGCATTGTTTTCAATAAATATAATACTTTTTGACAAAAAAGAAGGTCACAATACTACTCGTATAATGTCTTAAAACAAAATACGATCGATATCTTATGCATTCGTTTTACTAGTACAAAAATTGTACTTTACTTTCTCCCATTTTTATCAGTGGACCTATCGTAATTTTTCTTCCACGTTTTATAACAACTTAATTCATGAAATTTGAGTTTTGGCGTTTCATTCTCAACATACTGCTTGCCACAATACTGGCAACATATTCTAAAAAGAAAACATAAAATGTAATATAAAATGTAATATAAAATATAAAAATTGTGTTATTAGTTAAAGTTTACTTACTTATTTAAGATATATCGTGGATTATCACTAATATTGGCGTATCTTTTTTGCATGTTTGACCTTAAAGCAAAAACAAATTTTTTTCGTTAAACAAATTAAAAGTTTAAAAAATGTAATAAATGCCCAGTTAAACAATTTATTTTATCTCAAGTAGTATAAAAGATGTGAAATTCTATTATGCTCTAATTGTGAATTCAGCTCAAAAAAGGCACTTGAAAGTCAAAAATTCTTCCAAATATTCATTGCCGTTATCAGTAAATGTGATAATTTAAGATTTTCCAAAATTAAATTGCATACTTGAAAATTAATCATATTATTGGTAGGTTCGAGTTATTTAAGGTGATTTTTCAATGAAATTTATATATCAAAAACACCGTCTGGCACTATTGGACAGAATTGCACCAAATATTGTTATAATGTAATATTAAAAGTGAGAAAATCGTTGGATATAGATTATTTTCCAAAATGTATCGAAGATTAATAAAAAATAAAACTATGTATCTCACTTTACATTACATTGTACAAATATTGGTTCAATTTTGTCCATCGGACATCTCTGGGTACAATACGGAGTTTTTGTTATGTAAATTGCCTTGAATAATCATTTTAAAACTGAAGCCATTAACGAGATTGAAGACATTACACTGAGAAAATTTTCTTTGAAAAAACTACTATAGTTAACAGCAAACAAATCATATCAAGCTGATTTATATAAGTTTTCCTATTATATTAAGAAAATAATATTATTTCGCCATATGAGACAAAATAAACAGATTATTTGCCATAGTTATATGAAAATATACATAAATAAGCTCGATGAAGATTATTTATCGAAAACAATCGTAATTTTTCTCAAAAACTTGTCCGAATATAGTAAGATATAAATGATACAAATATTAAACAAAAATAGTTAGAATTAACTAGTTTCAATACTTTATACGTACGATTCATTGCTTCTTCCACTATTACCCGAACAGAAATCAAAAAAACTTTTTCATTTTGAAATATTTTAACACGATAAGTTTTGAATCAGTATTCTTCTGCTTATGTATAACCACGAAGTTCTGACGAAGACTGAACGCTTTAAGATATATATCATAGAGTGTACCAAAATGAAGATTGTATTAATTACTAAATACGCCTTAAATAAACAATATCTAAATTATTTCACAATGTAACTAATTAAGAAGCAAAAAAGAAAAACAGAAAAATTAAACATTTATATTGTACAACTGTACTTACCTTTTAATAGGATATTGTGAAACAAATTTTAATTGCTTATTGTTACCAAAAATTAGTTAAAATTTATAGTCACATTACATATTCAGATTAAAGGTAAATCAATAAAAATAAATTTACAATATATTTCTATTAAAAAAATCTTCGCAATATAATAATAATAATAATAATATATATATATCATATATGAACAATGCATTTACCATATATTAGCAATATACTACCAATGTATTGTTACGGGATTGTCAACATTTTGAATAATACTTGCACAATTAATAACTATATAAAAAGCAATACTTTTCCAGTAAGTCATATTCTCTTAACAAATTTACTAATTAAGTTCATTATATAAATTAACTTATTTTTGGTTTTTGTTTTTTTTTTTTCAAAATATACGTTTGATTTTATTTTACAAATAAAGTTATTAGGTAATAAATTAAACATTTCATTCTATTAGAGCAAACAACATTATTAAATTGAAACAGTGGGATGGAAGAAAATGTGCATTTAATTGATGTCGAACTTTTTAGTATAAAACGATAATACTGACGAATGGTTTTAATTGTTTCTGCTTTTCAAATTAAAGCTTAGAGAAAACCGAATCTTCAAGTTATAACAGCCAGTGAGATATATTCGTTCGATTTGAAGGTCTTTAGTTAACATACTGACGGAAAATCTGGCAGAAAGCATACCTCGACACTGCCAAACTATAATCAATAGCAAAGGCAATTGGACAGCATAGTAATTGAACACATCTTAGCTTAACGCTTGTGCGAAAAGGTCAAGGAAGAATTTTTCATAAATTCCCACTTATACACTGAGAGAAATATTATGGAAAAATTCCAATAATTTCTAGTAAACGAAATATATCGAGCAGATTTTCATTTTTTTTTTTTTTTCGAACTTTAGAATAATTTTTACTATAGTTATAACAGAGAACAATTTAAAATTGAACAGAACAAAATAAACAATTGAACAAATTGTTCAATTTTAAATAGTTCTCTATTACAACTAAAGTAAAAATTAATATAAACCTTGAAAAAAATAAAAATCTGCTCGATATGTTTCGTTTACTAGAAATTATTGGAATTTTTCCATAATATTTCTCTCAGTGTAGATGTACACTCGTAAAACTGTCTATTTAAGAGAAATAGAATTTTTAATCATTGTATGTACAAAATAATGTTCCATTTATGATAAGAATAAATTAGAGTACAGAATACGTGATATATTTTATTAATTTAAACGAGAGAAATAATAATTGTTAACACTTCAACGATACACTAATTAAATCATCATCAGACGGAAATAATATAATATTTAAGTAAATAAACTAATAGAATATAAATAGAAAAATAAATATAAAATAAAATAGATTACTAATATTTTTGCCGTTTAACAGCTGACCGACAACTATTTCCAATGTATTTACAACTATAAATATTCTTATAATAAATAAAATATCTAGTTTGCATATTCCTCTTAATCAAAACCTTAATTTATTGTATATCAACTAAATATTCTTACTTTTAACAGAATTCCTTTTAATTTTAATACAAAAATTCTAATTAGACAGTTTTCTTTATACAAATACATTGTATATGAGTGTATCAGTCCTCACGCTCTTGTAGAACATACCGTACATATCCAGGACGTAGCAATATAATTATTATATATTTATTATATTGCGATTATATTATTTTATTTAGAAATATATTGTCATGATTCAATTATTCTATGTATCTAATATAGACTACCTTATATAAACTTGTCTTAACTTTAATCCATAAATATTAAAAATTTAATTATATTTATTAATAAATTATATTATAAGTATACACAATAATCAATTTTTCTCAGTGCAAATCTTTCAAATCATTCTAATAATGTTAGTAAAAACATTGGTTTGAAAACTGGAAAACCCATGTAAAATTTATAATATATATTATTGAAATAATGTTTTAGAAGAACAAAAAAGCCATCGAAGACATAAAAAAAACCTTAGCATAAGAATGTTGAATTCACATTAACCAACAAAAATTGAAATAAAAGTTTTCCAACACCGAGAAAAATAAATAGCATATTTAGCAATAAATCCTGGAATACTGAACCTATACGTTCTTTGTATGTGTATCACTTATAATTTTTGGGAATTTTTTCTATACACATTGTATAGTATTCTATGT
>JABFPN010001859.1:0-25782 GCA_022817305.1 Leptoteleia sp. ZL-2020 | reverse complement strand
TATTATTAATTACCAAGATCTTGGTAATTCGTAATATATGAATTCGTAATATATGAAATAATATTAGTATTTATTTAAAAGAAAGATAATATATCACAACTTTACGAAAACACTTAGTAAAATATACCCATATATTTCTCTCAGTGTATTCACAATTTTTATACAAAAGTGATTTATAGAAATTTTACGGATGTTTTCACTGAAAAATGTTACTTTTTTTACAATAAAAAAGATATTAATAAAAAACTAATTTTGCAATTTAATTGTTCATATTGGAGTTCGTAATCGACCGAGAGATCCTCTTCAATATAGACCGAAATAAATTGTCGTACTTGTGTACATTAAATAAATTGCCGTACATAAAAAGTAAGTGAAAAATCATGTTTCACAACGAAACTTTTCATAACGTACGTGTATAATTTTGAATTGTTAGTTGATACCGCGATGTGTAACATATTCGTATATCATCGTCATAAATTTTACGATAGACCCCATTAGTTGTATTGAAAATGTTCTATTTCACGTTAAATTAGCATTTAGCACCGAATTAAAATGATTAACAATACAATAACTTGAAATTTACTTTTTAATTTAATTTTTATATTATATTTTGGCGGTAAATTTTCAAATTATGTCCTCCTTAGTCCATATATGGATATATCCGTTTTTCCTTAATCTACACATGGACATATCATTTTTTATGATCTCCATATATGGCCATATATGGTGGATATATGGCAATAATTGATTTCCATATAAGGAAATTATTAACAGCATATATGGCTAGAATATTACATCAATTGTCATATATGCGACCATACATAAACATCATTTTTCAATGTGCACAATTTTAAAACTGTTTCCTCCTTCAGTTCCATAGATACCTCCAATTAATACAACCGAAAATTGTATAATAATCGAGAAAATTAATAATTAATTATCGTTATCATTGCTGTATCAATATGATCAAATGGCCAGCTATAATGATTACGTGAACCTAAATAATGGAAAAAACAAATGTTACCAAAAAAGGACGGGTTAAATTCGTGTTAGTTATGTCAACTGACGCATATTTTTATTCGGTGCGTCAGCACCCGTCGTTCGCTTAATGAGCAAGACTTCCGATGACGAAACAAGTAATGAATGTTGTCGAATGGATGACGAGCAATGTGAACCGGGGCAATAGAAATTCATCAAATGTGCGAAAACGTCTAGCTATAGCAACGGGCTGCAGCAACGGCTTTATTGGATAAGCAGAATTTAACGCAATAGAACACGTGGGAGTGACGTGGAAATGAGCTTTGCGCGCGCGGCGGGTATTTTGCAACCAGTTTTTGCTCACGGCCGATGCCAATAAAACGGAAAGCTTGTTTCGAGCGCCGCCGATGCAGCCCCCGCGCGTCTAAATCCACGCGCTCTTCTCCGAAACTCTGTTACGCAAAGCAGCGACAATGCCCACCTCATTGGACCAATCTCGCTTGCGTACACCAATCGTAGCATCGCCCATGAAATAACAATTTATATAGGTTGCCATATATGCCGAGATATATGTGGCATATACGTGGCATATATGCAGACATATATCTAGCATATATGTGGCATATATCTGGCATATATTCAGACATATGTCTGGCATATATGCAGACATATATCTGGCATATATGCGGACATATATCTAGCTTATATGCGGACATTATCTGGCATATATGCAGAGATATACCTACCATATATGCGGACATATATCTGGCATATATGCAGAGATATACCTACCATATATGCGGACATATATGTGGCATATATCTGGCATATATGCAGACATGTATGCAGACATATATCTGGCATATATTCAGACATATATCTGGCATATATTCAGAGTTATATCTAACATATATGCCGCCTATATAAAAATTTATCATGGGCGCTTTGAAATCGGTCATTCGGACTGGTTGCCAATCCTACCTAGACCTTACGTCCGCACCAAAATCAAGATTTACCGCCGGAAAGGGATAGCCTACCTCGGGCTACACTTAATGCCGTCTTTGTCCGTCACCCAAAACTACAGAGTTCGGGGTAACGGTATATCGAGTTACAAGCCACGAATGAGAATTGGGTTCAACTGAGTCGGAGACGGGGTGGAAGAGGGGGGGGGGGGGGGGAGATGCTGCCCGGTGTTAGGGACAATTTCGCGGTTGGGTAATCATGGGTTTGGTACCCCTCGACGCTGAGTTCCTAACTATCATCTAACCAACGTGCCTTTAAATCATTAAAGGACTAATTGGATCCTTCCCTTCATTTTTCACCGGATTTAACAGAAAATATTCCTCCCTTTACAGGATCCGCTCCTGTTACCCCGGTCAACACGAAACATATATGGACATGTGTGATTTTTCTTAGTACAGTCATATATAGACATATATGATTCTTCTTAATTCATATATGGTCCTATTAAATCAGACTGTTTGGGCGGGAGATACTATTTTCTAATTGAAAATTCCTTAAAAATTACATGGGAAAAATTACTACACTTTAATATTCTGAGAATGCATCGTAAAATTGCAACTTTTTAATTAATCGAACGCCAGTAAAATTTCACGTTTCCGAAAGGGAAATTGTAGCACTTCATCAAACTGCATTTTAATTAAAGATGAGTTTATGGTTACAAATAAAAATGACTTTATAGTCGAATAATTACTGACTTTATAATTACTCTTGCCGCAAAGTTCAAAAATAAACCTTGCCTCATTTCACTATACGAAATATCTTGTTCAAGTTTAATCGAAAAAAAATAAAATAAAATGTGCCTGAAATTAAATAATCGCGTGAACTTTCGCGATAAATTAATGTCACAATTTAAACATTTCTTATTATTATGCATTTTATGGCTGGATTGAATAGCAACAAATAAATAATAAAAATTACAACCGTTAAGACCCTCTCTTCTCGATGCGAAACTATATAAACTGGTCGGAACGAGAAAAAAGAATCCATCAAGGCTAGCCACTGGTTTGGGAAAGGAAGAAAAAGACAAATACTTTTGCGCTTTAAAGATGCGAGATTGGTTCAATTTGTATTCCGCACAAGCATACCAGATTCGTAGGGAAAATCAAAGTGTCGTTAGTGCAGACGCTTCTTTAAACGAGATTCTTCTTAAAACCAGCCCAGGCAGTGCTTTCTACCAGCTACATCAAATCATTGATTTACTTTGGGATCAATTCTTGATACACTAAAAGCGAGAACCGCGGTAGTGTATTAAATTTTTATGCAAACTTTGAGGTACTTTTAGTATACCACTAGCAAAACTGAATATGTTAATTTAATATTATTTTCAGGCTCCGATCATTTCAATAAAATGCGTATTGGTGTATTTTATTTTATATTTCATAGCGCTGAGAAACAAGCTTTACTTTAATGGTATATTAATCAACGAGGGGGGAAAAAAGTGGTTTTAAGTTGGTAACTCAAGCTAAAGGCGAAGGCAAATATTTTTGGAACATTCTGGAATATTTTATGAATATTCTGGAATATTTTGGAACATTCTGGAATATTTTTGGAACATTCTCAAATATTTTTTGAACATTCTGGACTATTTCTTGATGTTAGGGAACTTTTTTTTATCAGCGTGCAAACAACGCGCTCACAAATACTTGCATTATACGCAAAATCTGAATATTTGTGTGCTTTAACAGTGGTGCCTTTGAAATAGCGCGCTATTTTTAGAGGGAGTTAATACGCGAAGAATCAAGAAAGGAGGCACGGAACAATTTTATGCGCATGATAGTCATAAGCAAAAGAAATACGCAAAGACAAAGAAGAATCTGAATGGAGAGGTGCGATTTCGGGACCATTGACGTGCCTTTCTCTGACTACTAAATAGTTGAAGCAATTGACCTAAAATACGACTCTTTGTTGTTAGAGCTGTATTCCTGTTTGTACACCGAGAGAAATCTCACGTAAAACTGGTATCAATTGATCCCAACGTAAATTTCATGTCACCATTATCACGAGAAATGTTTTTGTCAGAGTACTTACAGTTGTCGTTCCTGGTGAAAATGAAACAGGTATGGTCCATATATGAACATGCAATTCGAGCTCCCAGGATTATTCCTTCGGTTTCCTGAAAAATATGAAAAGGGAAAATAATTATTAATATACATCCACATATATGCCACATAAATGTTGATTTTTACATGTTAATATATTAACATATGAAATATATATTTTCTTATACAAAATTATTAAAACATATACAGACCATAAGTCCTTAATTTTTTCTGGAAATGTTACCTACACTCGCATTAAAATATTCGAGTTTAACTAATGTAAACATCATGTTTGGTTAACATTTCAGGTTAAATATACATTATTCAATTCATAATAAGATGCATGACCATTAAGTGGCGCCCACCGTCGTCGCCTTAATAACGCAAGTTTACAAAAGTCCACATATTTTCAGGTGAAAATAATAAGACAAACGTAGTGAAATGCGCGTGCACTCGTACTGGAAGTTTAATGCAGATTTCATTTACGGTGCACTTTTCATTCGTCTTATTCATAAGAAGACAACAATATAAGCATAACTGTGTCGTAATCCTTACAGATTTTCCCACGTGGTGGCGCCACCGTCGTCACTTTGTTCAATCAACATGAATACCAAGAGACACCAGCATGCAATTCATATTCTTAGAATGTTCTAAATATTCATGCGCCCATAATATTATATTCGTATGATTTTTCAGCGTAATGTAACATGAATTTCCTTCTTTTTTCTTTTTCTTAACCGTTAAAAACTGACTTTACGCAGCTAAGTACTACAGGTATACGTAGCTGATGCAAATAATGATGCAATTATTCGTGTTAATAAAATAAAATTATTGTTCCCCGAGCGCGTAAACCGTCTTTCATTAAACCCTCCCCCCTCACAAGTCCGACGTCAAAGACAAGAAAAATGATAAGAAGATGGGTAAGGACAAAATCTTTCAGTTGGACGGAGTTGCGCTTTGTTTTATTTGGTCCTTTGGAAGTGTTCCTCGCAAACGTTCACACTTTAACGATGCAATTCCTAACGACGCTTTGCGAAATGTAGGTGGTATGTATGATGCAAGAATGCGTTGGGTGCTTGGCCTATATGTCGAGGTCGGAGCTCTCATTATACCGACTACTTGTGTCATGTTTCCGACTATATCATTTCACTGTACCGAGTACAATGTACACATTGCTAATGTGTAGTTCGTTGCAGATATAGTTGACCTCGCGAGACTCGGCAGAGTGTCAAGCTTCGGGTCAGCGTATTCGACGTTATATTTATTTTCTACGCCAACGTTCGGCATTAATTGTGTCGTTATAAAATGGGGTACATAAGTTATGTCTGTGTACAGTGGGGCTTCGGGTACCACTTGTGGACTTGTTATGGCTAACGCAGTACATTCATGCGGAATAAGTACCCTGGTCTAAATGAAACATATATGGTCCAGATATGTTTTAACAAAAAAGGAAATAAAAATTACATATATGGACATATATGTTTTTCCTTTATCCATATATGGCCATATAAGGTGGATATATTGTCGATATACGGTCATCTATTTCTAAATCTTCTAAATCTTCTACAAACTAAACTTATTGCTGAGCAGAAGTACCAGAAGTTTCATCACAAAAGTCACAAAAGCCAACAAAATGTACAATATACAACATAATATATAATATATAACATAATCGTTGTTATAAATTAAGTTTATTGCAATTTAAATTATATCAAAACTTTTCTTTGTTCGACTAATTCCGAGCCTGCAATAAAATTTTGTCAACTGGAATTATATAGGCGATGATGCCTTTTATACACAGGCGACATTTTTTCATTGTACACTGGGAACTATAGTTTATCCAGTCCAAAGCCGTTCACCATTTGAAACTGCATTAGCTTATTGGAAAATCGTGTGTGCCGCATACGTGTACATTTACTTCCTCCCGTTCCCTCCCGTTCCATTAAATTTGTTTTAACGCCGTGTGTTTTTTATTACGCGCGTGAATTTTCAGCTAAGTCGAGCTGATCTTGCATTAATATTTACATTTTGAGTTGGCACAAAAACCGTTTCGTTCAGTATCCAAAACTGCTTCGTGCTTCACATTTATTTAATTCCTTTGTGCTTAAATTTTCTACGCCACAATGGAATGCGTTTGGCGACAGGGAATTCTTCGGGATGCTGAAGAAAAAATAGACCGAAAATGTGTAATGTCTTTCTTCCGGGACTTTAGGGAGCATACATGAACACCTGTCTTGAAATTCCTTGAAGTTCCCTGAGATTTATTTAAAAGCCTTTCAAAACGTCACTAATAAAATTAGTGTAGAATTTATATTTAATAAATTGTGTTTATTTTCTCTTAGACTGTCACTATCTTCCCTATTTTTTATACCTTATTTAGCAGAATTTTATCACCACCTTACCAATGAATACGAGAAGGTGTGGAGTGTTCGGACTCGTCGTTCGAGTCTACGTAATAATGCAACTCCCACGTGATTTCCCCCCTCACAAACTTGGACTTGGGCATGCTTACGAGGTAAAAAGGTAAAGCAAAGTAAAAGTGAAAAAAAGGTAAAATCGGATTCCCAATGAAGTAGGCGGGTGCACTTCTAACGCAAGGGGAAAAACAACTAGAAAGTACTTATTTTGCCTTAATATAATATTCACTCTAAAATGTTATATAATAATAGCTTGTTTAACACTTTACCAACCTAAATGTTGCGAAACATGTTACAATCAGTACAATCCAATCGGATCAAAGATTAAACAAACAATCCGAAATCATTGAAAATAAATTAACAACCATATGAAATGATTTATAAAGGATAGGAACAATCTGTTGTGATTGTGCCATTGAAGGAAATTTAAATTGCATACAGTGGACATCTAATAGCACATTTAACAACGTTAAAGGGTTTTGACGTTCACCAAACGTTTGCAAACTACGACTAATTGAAAGTAAAAATAAAATTTAACAGAAATTCAATCCATAATTTGTTGTATGGAAGATAAACGTATGCGTATCAAAGACAAAGGCAAAATGCCTGCAGCGTAACAGGCGCGTTTCAAAATGGACGGGACAGATTGTGAGGGTTGAACCGTAAGAGTTATTGACACACAGGCTAGCAAAGGAAGGGCAGTGATCGTTGTACGTGTGAGTGCTGCAGCAGTGCAAAGCGCTGTTGCAACCGTCTAACATTCGTGTCACTTGGCTTGGCGTGACTGGATCGATGAGTTTTCGTGCACCCGTGATTTCTGCGAAACGATTACCGCCAGTACCTCTGCTACCTCTCCCCCGACCCCTCCCACTCTATATATGTACATACACACGTATATATATACACATATATGTACGTATAAATATGTCGAAAGTTGCATTTGAAATCAGTTTTAGTAATACAGTGTCGCTTTCGAGGACAAATGTTGCGTTTCGAGGACGGTCCTCAAATGCACCTACGATTTAACGTTGCATTTGGGGACGCCCCCGACCAACACGGCCCTGGGCCCCACGTGGTAAGTTTGATTAGATCTTTAAAAATAAATGGCGTAGCCACCCCGCCGAGAATTTTGAATTTCCCTCTTAACTATGAAAATTATTTGAATTTTAAATCTTCAGTGAAGTATCAAGACAGCGAGAAATGGGGCAAGACCTCAAATGCAACGATAGACGCAATTATCATATACATATATACATATATGTATTTAAAGTTACATTTGAGGACGCCCCCGACCAATACGACCCTGAATGTATAATTATTACTCCTGCAGTATTTTTTTAAAATCTAACTTAAATTAACACTCCAGGTTCAGGGCCGTGTTGGTTGGGAGGTACCTTGTAAGCACCATTTTATCGAGTGTTTTTATTAGGAACTACCCAATGAGTACCACAAGTCCCATAAATACACCGAGTTTTATAAGCATTTTTCCTTGAGAACACCATTTCAAGTATATATTCATATATATATATATATATATATATATATGTTGTATATACGACTCATACATGACAACCCACATTTTCTTGTACACTGACACGTTTACACAAATATGTGCACGTATGAAACTGTCATACTAATGCCTTCTTTGAAGTTACGACACATATTCTCTCACTTCTGTTCGCGTACGCTTCCGCAGAACGAATACATCAGCAAATGTAAAATGCACCTGGTGCGATCGAACGACAGTCACCGAGAGCCTTCAGTACTATTCAAATGTTCCGAACGCTGTTACCGGTCGCTCTTCTAATATCAAACTATAAGAAACTTTGTCGATCTCCCGGCAGTCTCAAAATCAAAACAGATTTGACGTTTCGATATATACTCGCGTCATATTGCAAGCACAAGAATAGAAAATAATTCCCATGCATTAACAATGGAACCTTTTTATCGAGCCGAGGAATGACACGTTGTTAAATTTAAGGGTGTAAATAAAGCAATGTTTGCAAACATTTGGAAGGTCAAATTAATGAAACAAACACAATAATATTGTTTGTTTACGTCCAAATAATATAAAAATAGGTGTATATACAAAACAAAAACAAAGTTTGTTTATATTTTGCATTTTTTCAAAAAGGTTCCATTTTTCAGCACCGTCACTTTTGTGTTATGTGTTTAATACCCTTACAGCAACATTGCTGGGGTTATTTATGGACTTTCGTTTTCATACGTCAGTTCCTTTGTGCGAGAAGCGATGATAAATCTTTTTGTCGCGTATAAAAAAAAACTATGATTGACAAACTCCAATATAAACATTCGAATCCTGGAATCATTTATCATTAATATCTTCAATGGAAAAGGGTAACTTATCAAACGAATGATGTAGAAAGCCACGTAGAAAACATTGTGGATTCCACGTGGATCAAACCAATAGAGTTTTCCATATGGTTGTCAATAACAATCCCATAAAGATTCGAACCTACGATTTAAGAGCTACAAATGAAGGATCTTACTGAAAAAAAAACTGAATTGCAAGAGTGGCAATTCGTATTGTAAAAGCAGCAATTTGAGATAGTAAAACCAGTTGAATTGTAATTCTGCAACTAAAATGGCAACTGTAAAGTATTGTAATTTTAAATTTTAACTGTTATAAAGATGGCGATTCAAATATTAAATATAAATTAATTCGAAGGAAGAGGATATTTTTCATTTCTCAGAAGAAAATTGATAAAGAAATCAATCTTTGAACTGAATGAAAAATTTAATTAACAGCGATTAAAAAAGAATTCCTAACCCGGGCAAAAAATTTTAATAGAAATGTCTATAAAAATATATAACATGTTAAACGTCATATGAACAATTGCTCGCTCAAATATTCGGATTCTACATTTTATTAAAACAAAAATAGTTTAGTAACTATTCTATTAAAAGTTAACCGAGCATATAGATATACACGTCACAATAGTAAAATATTCATTTGACAATTTTATTTAATATTTGTTCTTCGACGGTACAAAAAAAATAAATAAATTTTAAATGTATTTTAAACATTCAAAGTAGCAAACAAAAATCATTACTGGCAATTTCATGCAAAAATATTGAAAATTCAAAACGTACTTTTAGTACCTATTTCGCGAAAATAGATAACCGAAAAATAGCAAAGTAAACACATCAATTTAAGAATGTCAATCATGCCTATTATAATATCGATTGCAAAGGTCACACATTCTTTTTTATAATTTAAGTTGTTGACTAAAATCGTTTGGCGATCCCTAGTAAAAATATATATAAACATATATGTTTATTCTAATACATAGTTAATAAAAAATACAAATGTAAAATTGACCAACGAAAAATTTTTGCCACTAAGGAATATAACCACGAGCCATCTATATTTTAAAAACCTAACTAAACCAACGACTGGGGCCCCAGGGGCGTATTCAAAAGAAATGTCCTGGGAAAAACCGTATCAACGTGTTTTTCTCAATCCATATATCGCCATATCTGAGACACAACGAGTGTACGATGACAATTATATATAAAGAAATTCTTTACAAACAAAATATTTGAAATTTAACAGTGTATTAAAATAAAACGACCATGTAGACGCAATTATAATCATAATATTGGTACTTCTTTATAGTACCGAAATTCGATCCACTTTCGTAAGTAAATTTGTTAAGCTGGGCTATCTCGTATGGGTATTTTATTTGAAAGATGACACTGTTGGAAAGCAAATCATTGACGTGCCTCTACCCCTATGCATTATAATGGAGGGCCGAGAGAGATACCGAAGATCGAAGCTGTCTAGAAAGCGAGACACTGATGGCGTATTTGTTTCCTTGAGAGACCATGGGTTAGCCAATAATTCGATTATCGAGTAGGTACTGCGCATCGATGTCAAGTTGCACGGAAACGTCTATCAATCGTGTGAACGCGGTCATTTCGGTATGTGTAGGAGCGTTATTCCGTGACACAAGAGCATTGTCAAGGGTGTTCTGTAAAGATGGATTGAGCTGACGGCTTGTCCGGATGATTAACGACCGATTCAGAAATGTCCACGTCCGCCATTCCCTGAAAATTTGCTGTTTCAGATAACCGATACTTTTGCACAAAGAAACGAATGTCCAAGCATTCATTTGACCGTTCGATGAGTGGAATCCTATTTATGGCATCAATAAAGTGTTTTCTTTCGCGAAATCTTTATAGCCCGCTTCATCCTCTCATCCGAAATCCTTTTTCTCCTCCCCCCCACCCAACAAAAGACAGACTACCACTCCAATCGAATTGAATCTTTTAACCCATAGTCTTTTTCTTGATGCTATATTATGTTACTAATGAGATGCTTTCGAATGTTGCTCCAGAAAATTAATGACTGGAAATGTCGACTTTCAAAACATCCGCAAATGCATGAACAATTGTATGATTTTATTTGACAGCTTAAAAGTATGTTTATGGTCGTTTACTAATGGACGAACTTTAAAATATCCCGTACCTTGAAGGGAATATTAATTATGAAATTAATGCTTCGACCGTAATTAAGGTATGGGATATTTTAGGAATTGCTTCAACTCGGAGAAAAGTATTTTAGGTGTAACTATTTCATCTGGTAAAAGTTTTAGGTAACCACAATATATAATTATGTTGAACTAAATTTATTATATCGATTAAATTAAGGACATGGTAAAGGTGTCATATTCTTCAATCTACAATATATCAGTTTCATTGATAACAATGACAATAAACTATTAACATGTCTGACATTTTTTGCATGTAATAAATGTCATCAGGATGATGTAAGAATTATATTTGCTTTGATATGAACATTTCATTATCTGAAGCATCACTTTACATTATTTCAATGTATGAAACTAATGATAAATTAAATCCAAGAAGACTGAAAAAAAATATAAATATTTAGTATCAATTATTGCCACATAACGACCATATATGGCCATATATTGATTAAGGAAAAACATATGGACCACATGTTTCACTTTTAGCAGGATAATATTTAGAAACCTCGTGTATCTTTTTATTTGATGTTGAAAAAAAGAAGATTTATATATATACATAAAGTGTAATAAAAATGCGGTAAATGCTAGTTTATGAAGCACGAATTTGTGGCTTTCATTAATCTTCAATATATCGTAAGACCATTAATTAAAGCAACAAAGGATAATAATCCAAGCCTTAACTGGAGCACAAAGAAGTAACATTGTTTCCAGTTAATAACACGAAAGAAGTGCGCGAATAGAAAATTAAAGCAAAGAATTAACTCAAATTCCAAAATTGATATTAACGCGTCCCGCATTGTTTTTCGCGTCGGATTGCATAAATAATTACACGTATCTTAACGATGTTTAGCGATCCCGCTTAATCGTAATTTATTCCCAATGTAACAACAGCTTCGAAAAATTACTCTCGCGATGAGATAGCGCGGTAAATGAATGCCTGCGTGCAATTTCAATGTTTTTCATTCCCACTTGTCTTTAAAAGATTAGCGCACTTGCTGAAGGTGCATTGCTAGATTTATGCATTTTGCTGGCAAAATCTTGTGTGAATTAGGTTTTGATAAGGCGTAAATATCTATTTACCCTCTGCGAGCGGTTGGAAATATCTAATCGTCTGATCACCAGTTACAGCTTTTTCACAATAAAAAAGACTCGGTAAATTATGTTTGGTAGAATTAAAGTTATTACCCACATTAGCGTACGTGTTAGTCATTTTTTCTTCTGATAACCTTTGAATAAGTGCTTTGATTATAGACCTGTAACATTCTGCAGCTTACACCCTAATAGTAAGAAATATTCCAAAAATATTTGTCAAAAATATTCCTATATCCGACTACAGAAATTTCTGGAATATTAAAAAAACACGAATCACCCAAGAATAACACCAGAAATATTCCTAGTACCGGACATTAGAATATTCCCTAGGTACATTCAGAATATTTTCAGAATGTACCAAAAATATTCCTTACTATTAGGATAATTTAAATTACCTTCATGTTTTATTCAAATTAAATTTCAATCATATAATAATCATAATTGAAATGAAATGAAATATTCCCTGTAAAAAATTCTTGATCAAAAGATGTACTGAAAAGAATTCAGTAATTATGTATTATTCGTTATTTAATGTATTGTATTGTATAGTATTTAATGTATTATTTCATTTGCATTTTTCATTAAATACATAAACAGAATAATTTGGAATGATTATTATAATGCAAGAATGGTTGGGAAGGTCTAACAATTACAACATGTAAAATTTATACAATATTTCGCATAATGCTGTATTGTATACATATTAAATGTTATTAAGGAAAGAAAATACAAATGGAATATCAACCACATATTATTTATTTACATTAAATATAATATCATAAAATATGAGGCAAACAGACTTTGTATTTTCAATGCTCGTTATTGCTTTACATTCTTAATTAAAATACTCTTATTACACAAAATATAACGACTAATTAGTAAGTTAAAAAAAAATCAAAAGATGGCTTTCTGATAAAAGTTGCAACGCATGAAAAGCAATTTAAAAAGTTTTATTTAAATTTCGATTCAAGTTGCGTTTTCTTAATTTAATAATTATTTTATGAAATGTTTACCAGTAACTATCGGTATATGCTGAGAAACTATCTAATTTTCCATTCTTAAAAAGTATGGTTTAACTTTCTAAAAGTCGCATCCGCGCCAAATATGAATATTAATTAAAAATGAATGATTCGTCTGATTGGAGTTTCAAGCAAAAAATTCTAATAAATGGAAGAATTTATTGTGTTTATAAAAAAAACAACCGAAAAACAGCTTGCCCGTAGGGCACGAAATTTCTTCTTGTTTTATTAAAT
Organism: Leptoteleia sp. ZL-2020; assembly: GCA_022817305.1. NCBI lineage: Eukaryota > Metazoa > Arthropoda > Insecta > Hymenoptera > Scelionidae > Leptoteleia > Leptoteleia sp. ZL-2020. The sequence continues at coordinate 12,466 of JABFPN010001859.1, read as the reverse complement.
CTACGACCCAGGTTCTATCACGCAACTTTGGACAATCGTTGGGAGAGGAAAAAAAACATTGAACCATCAGACATTAGAGTCGATAGTTCGATTTTACGTCGAATATTCTGACATTTATATTATCAATAGTACGAATATACGTGCCATTATGATGCGGTTCAAAAATATGACCCGTTCAATCACGTGAAAAATGTTTTATAATCAAAGCTTCTTTTTAATTAAAATTGAGAAATTGTTATGAGAAGTGAATAGAAATTTGTAAGAAGAGGCAACGCTCCGGATGGTGGGAGGAAAGTGATATAATAAATACCATACATTTGTGGCGTATCACACATGAGGCGAGTAGCTCGCAAAGCAAACAATTGACTGCTAAAAGGGCGATCGTTAAATACTGTTTGTGACGTGGCCAATCTCGTCCAGCTGCCGCACTATATCGCGCAAAGTACTGCCGTGAGCTTTGGTGTTATCTACTTAAATGCGTTGCATTCAGTGCGGCAAAATCCTGGGATTTCATACCGTTGAAAAGACAGAACACAAGCGGGTCTCGCGAATTGCTAGACGGATACGTAGAACAACGGTGGAGTATGACAAAAGCGTGAAACATGCATCAGGAAGTTGTGAAGAGATAAGTTTCAAGTCGTAAACCTCGACAAATGACTGCGTCCTACTAATTTTCATGCGATCACTACGAAAAAACTGGTTAAAAAGACTTTGACATTATTCGCATTTATCCTATTTTCAATTTTATTCCCCCAATCGAATGATATTTTTCAATATAGATTCATTGTGATAATATTTCTGCAAGCTATGTACGTTTCTTAGTTACTTCATTTCTGGTATTTTATTTAATTCTGCAACTAACTTTGATGGTGTTAAAATTGAGCTCACGAATAAACTGCCTGACATATGGCTGATCAATACCACTTGCATTTTAAACAGCGAATTCATCAAATATATATATCAAAATTCATTATCTTAACAAAATCCTTATAAATTTATAATACAAACATAGACTTTATAAATAAACACCTTATTTTATAATAATCTCAAAACAAGAATTAATTCAACAAGAAACCTAGTCATCGCGACAATTAACCAGATTACATATCCCTCAATCAATATCCATAAATCATCTGGCTGAAAATGACTGTATCAAATGATATTTCACTTAATTCAACTCAAATAAATATAACATTAACGAAGAGCGTCGAACCATTTTTGTCGAATGGCTCGCCTCTGGCCAAGATACTTGTAATTTAATTACGATAACAATTTGGCGATTAGAAAGTTCTCCCCGAACATAATAAAAAGATCACTCTTCGGACGGAGGGAAAAGTTTGCCAATAAGGAACGTTTGTGGAAATAAAGAAATTCCTTTCGAGTCAACAAACGCACCATTCTTCTACTTGCCTCTGACATTTGGAAGGAACATACTCTACATGCACTTGTATTATACTCGGTTGTGTTTGCAGAAAGACTGCTACCATCGTTTGCTAAATTGCTAAGTTGTATGCAATTCGTTGTTCCAGTTTTGTCCCGACCAACCGTCCCAGTATCAAAACCCTCTGTCTCTCTTTCTCTTTCTGTTGTGCCTATAATGTCAGGAAATAGGAAACAGCCGATCCTTTGACCCCTGTGTGCAACGTCTCCTTCCCTGGATGCACTCCCATTCCTTCCTTCCGAGTGAAGCGTACCTCACTTAAGTTTGCGCTGCGTCTTGCGCTGTTCTGTCATGGCTCTCCGATGTGCTCCAATTGTCTATTGGAATTTGTTAATGGCGCATTCCTCCAATGTAAAATTCATGAGCAACGACCAGCAATGGTGTGGCAAGCAAATAGATTCTCCTGTGTCATGCATATATGCAGCTTTCATCGTAATTGGGCTTGCTGAACACGACAGAGAATTCTTATAATTGCGTGGGATATTATAAGAAATACGATGAAATAATAATGATCGAAGAAATGGAAATCATTATTGAAATAGTTGGCTGAAACAAATATATTACTGCAGTTAATAAAGTCAACAGTCAAGTTAAACAGTTAAAGTGAAATATTATATTTTTTAAGATGTTTTTAACATGATTTTAGATTATTCTAGATGAAATATGAATTGTAGATGTAATTAGACATATAATTAGTAACAAAAATACTTAACAGTTTTGCCACAGCATAAAATCCAATGTCGGGTCAACAAACTTTCAATATAAAATTAACACACATTAGTTAACCTATAAAAATCAGTAAATTTGACAGGCATATTTTTCCAGTGTGGATAACAAACTTGCCAAGATTATAAAGTATTAAATAAATAAATAAATTTACATTAAATGAAATAAATAATATAAATTCCTAAATTCGATAAATTCAATTAATGTAAATAAATGAATTTTTATTATAGATAATAAATAACTAATTCACAGGTGAATAAATATCATTTAACTATTACTTTGATTAGATCTTCGTATTACTTAAGTAGAAATTTAAATTTTCTAAAATATATAACAAAAGGATTATAATATGTAATAATTGTAACAAAAAGAGTTAATTTGGAGAGGTAATGAAAGCAGAAAAAAGAATGAAATTAATATAACTAATAAGGAGAGTAAGAGTCGCAAATTAAATAAAATAAGAAGTGCCATCTCAGGAGAAGGAAATTGAACAACTGCAAGAGTTCTATAAGAAAGCTGTCATTACATCAAACAAATGGATGTGCCAAGTTTGTTTTAGTAGTGATCTTGGACTGAGGACAATAGGGCCATAGTTAAAGAAAAACACCTAACTTTTCACTAAAAAGTTATGAAAGAGAAGAATTAACAAGAAGTAAAGAAACGAATCTGAACAAATAAATCAAGATGAATTCAAGCATGCGAACATTCATCAAGGGTGTTATTTTGTTAGAATTATTCTATTAAAACAACTATTTAAATACAAATTAAAATTAAGAAAATGATTACAAGTAAACTATTATTACTTAATAATTTTAATTTCAACCTATTATAAATAATAATTAAATTCTGACAAACTGAACAATTAATATAAAAAATGTCTTAATTAACCAATAAGAAAAATAATAATTATGCCTAATCATTAACAAATTATTATTTTTCTCTTTTAAATGAACAAACTTTTTTCTGTACAAAAATAACTTCCAAAAAAAAACTGCTTATAATTTAATAATGCTAACATAAAATGTCCATTTACCTGTATTTACGACATAACCTACAAAAGCTTTTCCCAATTAACAAAATATTTTTTACGCGGTGTCATAAAAACGATTATTAATTCCACAAAATTGATAGGATATACTAAATTTTAGGATCAACGACAGTTAACCTATAAATTTTCTTTTCATTTTTTCGACCATTTTGTTTGTCGTCCAAAGGATTGGTAAAAAAAAACATCAAAAGGAAAATAATCTAATCGAAACAATTATGAATACCTTCTTTTCGTGTGTTTGAAAACATACGCCGACTATATATTTATCATATATTTTTAATGTTTCCAATCTGTGGTAAATGTTTAACTTTCTTTCACAATAAATTAATTTAATTGTACAATTTTATTTTATGTACCCACAATAAACATCTTAAAGTACTTAAAAAAAAAAAAAAAAAAAAAAAAAAAAAAAAAAAAAAAAATGGCGTCTTCTCATGACTTTAGTATGCATTACATTTGCGTATTCTAAATTGTCGAAATGCAAGAAAGCGAATCTAAATTATAATAGATCTTGAATATTACTACTTCTTTGATTCTAAAAAATACATTAAGAGACGAAAATCGAGTTAAAAGCACGCGAATTGCTTTTTTTTATAAATCGTTTACTGAAGATAGTTAAAAATCACATAAAACAATTTCACACAACAAACATTTATCAAAAAATAAACGCAAAAATTACTTGTAATTCTTAGAGAATATTCATCAAAATATTTTTGCGAAGCAACTTGTCCCTTGTCCCGTGTCCACAGAATGGCCCTATGGTCCGTATTATCACAAACTATAAAATAATTAAATTTTGTTTTTAAACGACACTAATCCCGTTACAACAAGCTTTGCGCTTACCCTTGAACGCGCGAAACGACTACTGCATTGTTTACTACCACACTTGCCCTTGAACGCGCGAAACGACTACTGCACTGTTTACACGAAACGTTGGGCGCGGGAAGAAAAGCAAAATTTTCATTTAGTAACTTTCGTCAGCGACGCTGCTTGCGCATTTGAAATACACTTCTAGTAATATTGAAATATAGATTTATAATATAGAAATATAGCTGTTATATATGATTTTGTTTAATTGTATTCATCTAAAAAAGTTCTTTAAGTTAGATAACATGCGCGCGCATCCGCGCCAAATACAAATGTCGAGAAAAAATGAATTGTTCGATTCAATAGATTTTCAAGCAAAAAATTTTAATAAAATAAAGAATTTATTGTGCACCATTTATTTTATATTGAAAACTAAACATATATGTAAATAGTATATTACTTATCAAACGTAACTTGAAATCATTTTTTTCGAGTCAAGTAGGATATTTTATTCGTAGGGCTGGCAATATATTTTATTTTTACGATGAATAAAAATATCTGTTACCATGCAAGACTCGTGTATGAAATAGAGAAATAAAATGTCATGATCATAACCTATACAATTATACTTATAATTCTTGTTTGTTTTGATGCAGCGCAACCTATCCCGATGAAATTTTTTTTAACAAACATATTTTAAGCCAAAAAAAAAGCTAATTACATTCTAAACAGGTTATTTTTAGTTTAAAATATGACGCAGACACATTTACAAGGTATTTTAAAAAAATTACTATATTGAAATAAAATCATATACTTGGATAGAGATCTTTATTTCTTTCCTCCTTTCAACTTAGATTAAAGATAAAACAATCCTTTAGTTTATAACAAACTCTTAAAACTATTTTTTCAAAATGTTTTTACATTAAATAATTAATTACAAGATGAATCCTCAATCATTCAGTCGTTTATTTATGTTTCAAATGAATATTAAAGTTTTGAAATTATTCATTTTTTTCAATTATTGTTTTCAAAATAAAGCGAATACGCGTTTTTAATTTCTATTTCTTTACGTATAAAAATATTTCGTATGTTTTATCGATCGACAATAATATTTAAGAATTTTTATTATCTGCCCATTTGTCATTTAAAAAATACTTTAACACTCTCCCGACAGTTTTCTTGGCAATTAATTAAAAAACAACAACCACCTCCTGTACATGAAATATGTGATTAAATATCTTTGCAAGTTATGATTTAAGCTATAATTTTACACGCATAATAGTATATTATTCCACGAGGAAAAAAAGTGGTTTTAAGTTGGTAACCCAAACCACAGGCGAAGGGTTACCAACCTGAAACCACTTTTGTTCGAGTTGAGTACGATATTTTACTCACCGTGAAAATGAAATACGTTGATAGCCCATAGTGGCTACCAATACATTTTACTTTTAAGGGAAGTAAATAAACATAAACCATTCGCTTATCATTTCTGTCCTTTGTAGCGGGAAAGTGTTAGCTCGAGCAATTTTCGTGAATTCACAATGTTAATAATTTTCTTTAAAGATATTAGTTTATCGTTTATAACACTAATCGATAATATACTGATGGATTTAAAATATAATCAGGTTTATTTCGATTCAATTATTCAAATTAAAGCAAAGATTAGTGTTAAAAATATAATGGACGATATATAGAATTACAGCGTTTTCGTATGTGTACAAAAATACACTGATACCTATTTTGCAATTTTAATTGTAATTTATGAAATGGAACACCGTAATTTATAAGATTAAAACCAAAAATACAACTTTTAAGTAACAGTACCAAGCCCTTATGACTGCAGTTAATCGCTTTTTACAATGTTGTTAATTCAAATAGAGGTACCACAATTGCAAAATAGTCAGGATAGTCGTAAGTAGAGGCATTTACATTTAATTTGTGAATTTCTCGCTATTTATATCTACTTTGTACAGTATTAATATATAACGAAAATAGAAAAAAATATTATACAAATTCACAGCCACCATAGTAGTTTGGATTTACATTTGAACAAAGTTTAAAAATCTCACTTTTAAAAACCAAAAATATCTATGTTTCATAGATATTAGTTTTTAAATTCAATCATATTAACAGAAGAACAATTATATATGCACCGGGACGAGAAAATATTTACATATGAAATTCGGTTGTTATAAAAGTACCAATATAAAAAATTAAATTAACGATGTATATACACTGAGAAAACTTTGATATAAAATGCTACAGTTTTTACACATAGTAAGAATTTGTAATAGAAAATTTTTAATTATTTTTTAAAAAGTGTTCATTTACTTCTGTCGTGATCGTACTTTTTTTTTTTTTAATTTGCTTATATTTTAACTCATAAGTTAATACAAATTAATGATACATTGACAATTTTTGAAAATTTTATGAAACAAAAATTAAAATATATGGAGTGGAATATTACAAATTATTCTAAATGTACCAGAAATAGCTTGGCCCAGTGAGCAAAGCTTTGAATATGAAACGAAGTTGATAAAAGCAGTTATAATTTAAAAAAAATGAGGAAATCAGATCAGATTAAAGGAAACACCTTTTGTAATTACATCCAAAATAATAATCAGAAATGGTACAAACAAATATTTTTTTTTTTTGCCTCAAGGTTTAACAATACCTATCATGGCAATACAAACAAATATGCAGAGAAAATTTTTCCCAGTGTATGTATATAAATGAATTGACTGCTTTTTAAAAACAAAAATAAATAACAATAAATTAAGAGAAATAATTAAATTTGATTTACAGCAGTAATAATGAAATTCATATACTATAATGTTAATAATATTTTATCAAGTGTTAATTGTATAGCTTTATTGATTTAAAGTAATAATTAAAACTAAATAGTCCCGATGCATACCGGTGAACTACTTTTTTCATAATATCTTAAAGACAGGATACTTGAGCAAGATGTTGGGAACACTTGTGTATTTTCCGTTACTGAGTTATTTACATTGCTGAAAAAAAAACAATACAAAATTAATAAACTTTCGTTTATTTGATAAAAAAAATTGATAAATGATATAAAATATTAAAAGTAAAACTAAATAATAAATTATAAGTATGTATAAATAAGCTAAAATTATTGGCAATTATGGACCCACATACCTCCTCCCTAAAGCAGGGTTATAAAACATGAAATCACTCGAAATAATTTCAACATCTGTCGTTTGAAACCATAACATACTTGACAAAATGAACACTTGAAATAAATAGGGAAATTAGAGACGTCGCACGCAGAGTATTACTCATCTACCAAGAAAAGTCTCGAATCGGTCATTCAAACCTCACAACAGTTTACCTAAATCAAGTGTCAACTAATCAAATTTCGTAGAAAAATAGCAATAAAATATTGTAACGCGAACCTCTTGCACACGCACCACTTTTATGAATAGTTTTCTTTGTATTAAACTTGTATAAATACCCGTTCCTAATTTTTAAAAAGTCAGTCTTTAAGTCTGCAGTCGTCAGTCTTCAATCCTCCATCGATAATTTGTAACCGAATCTTTAACAGTTGTCATCGCTGACGCTGCCATATTTAATATTCAAGTTATAAAGTGAATTAAAGTGAAAGAAAAAGTAACTATGCTAAAAAGTAAGAATATATTTATAATACAATAATATTGAAGTGAAAATATTGAATTTCTAACTCCCATAACAACATAGATATAGGACAACTCGCCGAGCGAGCTCTGTCCTGCTTTATCTAGTTGCGTTCCTCCAGGACATAACATTCGTTTAACCGTTTTAAAGATATTTGCGAAATGATGCCATTTTAACGGTTTTTGGGCCATATATTTTGAACGGCAAGAGAGCGACCTTTTTTTTGTTAATTTTATTGTAATCAGCGCGAAAAAATATGTCGATTTCATGTTTTATAATCCCACCTTAGGGAATGGTATGTATATCCATAATTACCAAAAAATGTATAAAAAATTAAATAATTTTTAATGGAAGTACTGTAATGCACATATACCGATGCTATTAAAATTATCCTAAAATAACAAACTTTTTACCTATTATTACTGAGGTTAATGTATTCCTGAGTAGACCAAAGGCGCACTACACCATCAATACTTGAACTAGCCAAATATTGGCCATCTAAACTCCAATCTAAATTCATTACCGAATCTTGATGGCCTTTAAGATCAGTTAGCTTAGAATTTGTCGCTAAATCCCAAATAGTGATGTATTTATCATCACCTGTGAATAAAAATATGCATAACATTAAAAGTTATGTACTTCAATACAGCATCTCTGCTTTTTTTATAATAATCATTTTAATACTTCAAAAAGAATGAAGAATATTTATATTAAACAAATTATCTCTATAAACAATAAAGAATTTACATAATACATCTCGAAATTATAAAATAAAGATGTTTTTCTACGGTAACATTTATAATTGAATATAAAATATAAAAGATATTAATTACCAGCAGAGGCAAGATATTTCCCATCAGGACTGAATGCTAAACTATAAATTGGTGACTGAGCACCAACATACACCCTCGCCAAATTTCCATCGTCTTTACTCCAAAGTCTAATGGTTTTATCAGCGGAAGCTGTTGCTAGATACCGCACATTTGGATGAAATCTTATGCACTGTAGAAATAAACATTAAATACACTTATAATTTCTGCATGACTGTCAAAGTACGTAAACATTCAAACCAATTACAAATTGTCAAAGACTTACATTAATATCCAAAAAATGTCCTGCATAAATTCGAAGTGGGAATGTTCTATCTAATGACCATAATTTAGCAGTTCTATCATGAGAACCAGTAGCTACATATAAATTAAATACACTAGTATCCATACACCATATTGGATAATTATGACCACTAAAAAAGAAAAAGGAGTAATTAAACTACAACGTCAAAATAAAGACAAATATAATTTGTATAATATACGTACTTATAAACAGCGGCACAACTATAATCACTTGTTCGCCACACTCGCATATCTTTATCACTAGATACAGAAAGAAGTACATTTGATTCGTTAATAAATCTCATATCATGAACAACATCGGTATGGCCTCTCAAAACTATTGCACCAGCTTCATCACTGCAAATTGTATCAATTTAAAGTAATATTAGTAAATAAGTTTAGTTACGAAATGTATATAACATTATAATAGTGTCAATCAAAGTGAATGATTGTCAATTCCAAAAACTTGCTCAATTTTCTATAAACTAACTATTCATTTTAATTATTACAACTAAAAATAAATATTTGTTTCAATTTAAGCACAAGGAAATTTAACTATCTGCAAAATAAACATATTATACAATGTGTAATATAAAATAATAGATACCAATCATTTTGAATATGATGGTTAATAGATCCAATGATTAGTAACGCAACAAAAAATTTTGACTTCATTTAAAATAACGTACAGTTCATCATTAGAAGGTTCCTTTGAACTATCAGTTAATGAATTGCAAGCAAGAGAAATTGATGGCGCTTTGCAATTTGACTTTGTTAACACCGTGTCACCTACTGCCCATAGTCGTATTTCCGCAGTATTAAAACCAGTTGCTAATTTGTCCATAGTAGAAGTCATAGTAGCACTACTCGCACTGTTCAAACAATATAAAATATATTAATCAATATTATGTAATTTACATTTGTAAAATTAAAACATACCTATGTGTTATAATATTAGTTAAATAATTGCAACTACTTGAAAATTTAAAAAATTTAAGCTTACTTTTCTATTGCATTATTAACAGTAAATATTCGGAGAGACTGATGAGAATTGTTACTCATCAATCGAATGGCTTCTTGTAGTTCCCTCATTTCCCTGTCTATTCCAGTGCCACAAGGCTGTTCTATGTGTCCATTTATTGAAACATCGTTATACTGCCAAACATCTTCATTAATTTCATCATTCGATGAATATAGGTTGTTAATTCGTTTGATTATAGTTACATGTGTATTTATTACCTGTTAAAATTAAAATATTTACATTATTCTGCTTGTTTGGTTTATATATACAAAAAGACTATTGCTGAGGAAAATGTTACTATTTTTCAGAATACATTTTAGTGCGTGCTAAAAATTTAATCACCTGCATTAATATTATATGTCCACACTTTGCAAGATATTTTTGAAGACATATATGTGCTTCATCTGACATATCTACTTTGTACTTTCTGGTTCTGAATGCATTAATTAATGGCCTCAATTCGATATCTTGAAATGTCATAACGCTTGATAATTCGTCTAAAAAATTTCTTTCAACCTCAGAATTAAAGTCACTCTGATGAGTTTTTAAGAATTGCATTGCTGCTTGCCTATTACCAGCGTGTAACATTTCTATATACACATGACAGAAAACAGGATATAGTAAACCTTTCAATTCATTTTTCATGTTTTCAATAGACAGTCCAAGAACCCAGTATTTTAATCTGAAAAGCAAAAATATTTAATTATTAGTATTATATGTAGTTATAAATAAATCTTATGAACTATAGTTAAAATATATTTTAATATATCATTTTATGATTTTAATATATCATATTGTTAAAATAAAAATTGTATGAAATTAACAGTAATAATAAACAGATAGTCAAACATAAATATCTATTAATAAGTTTGAAATTTAACTGTCATTATATTAATGCATTCATATTAAAACAGACTAATAGTTTTATGTAGTTGAATATTAAATAATTAATGATCACTGTTATTTATATATCATTAAAACTGTATCCAATTATACATTTATACAAATTGCATTATTTTTATAAATAATTTCAACTAAATATATATATTTATTTTTATATATTATTATACACAAATGTATTGGAAAGATTTATTACATAATATAATTAAGTACTTTATTATATAATATTTATATATACAATAGTTTAATCAAAATCAAACTAAACGAATAAAAATGTAATGTACATACTAATATTTTCAACGCTAATTTCCAAAAAATATATAAAGTGTATAACAATATTTTCACCTTTAATTTCCAAAAGTTACATCAAATTTCATAAAAATCCAATTTTAATCCTTTTAAAATTGACTGAAAATTTTTATTTTTCACCATTTGTAACAATTATTTAATACAAAGGATACTTTGCAGATGCAAAATCAAATTTTAAATACAAATTTTTTAAATGAAAAGAAAGGCCAGTGTTATAAATATACGCACATAAAAAATTATCCACAATCCACCAAATTATATAATATTTGTTGAGAACAAAAAAAAATGTTGACAGAAAATTGATCGGGGCTCACTTTTGATATGCTTGATCCGCGGCATCGACGTCATTGATAATCGCGCTGAAAACAATGGAATTGTCCCTGGACGTGCTGCACTCGGCCGCGGCACGCAACGTCATTTCTTCGCTGCTTTGACAGCCGATTCGGTCCGCTTTCCGTGCCACTTCGCCGTCCTAAAATATTGGTAAACATTTAGCGAGGTTAGGTGCGGCAAAACAGCGGCGTCGGCGAGAGATAACTGGCGTCGCGCGCCGTCCACGTACCTGATACCTCCGTCGCTTCAAATACGATTCGACCGTCTCGTTTATCATCTCTACTTTCGTACGTTTCATCTTCATTTGCTTATAATTCGGCAGGGATCCTGTGTCCGTCCGACCAGACACACGACAATCATCGAGAGGCGCACGTTGGACGCCATCACAAAACATACCGCTTTCGTTTCTTCACTAACACGCCACTTATTTCCGGTTTCGCGTCGGAACCGTGGTAAAACTGCAGCGCACGGACCGTAGCCAGTGGTGCCATCGGGTCGTGCGTGATAAAATCCCGCTACCCCCACCACGCGCCTTCTCCTTCGCAGAATTTATTCTCGCATGGGAGAACCAATAGAGCGATCTACATCTATGGCGTATTCGGAAAATGACATTATAATATTTTGTGAGAATTTGTCTCTTTTCTTTTTCATTTAATGATAATTTGAAAGAGAGAAATGAAACATCAATAATATTTTAAATTATTATTTGCAATTACAATAAGCACCTATATTCTGAATATCATGAAACTGCAAAATTATGACTTCACGAATATCTGAATGTATTTATTTAAAAACTGGTACGGGGATACGTTGACATATTCACGAAGTCATAATTATACAGTTTCATGATTTTCAGAATAAGCTAATCACATAAATGCGTCATTTTTCAATGCCTTTATAACACACACGATAAATGATTTGTACATGGCGTCGCCACTAAAATCTGTGGCGTATTCAGAAAATGACATTATATGGCGTATTCGGAAAACGCCATATAATATTTTGTGAGAATTTGTCTCTTTTCTTTTTCATTTAATGATAACTTGAAAGAGAGAAATGAAACATCAATAATATTTCCTGAAAATCATTTCCGAATACGCCAATAATAT
>JABFPN010001858.1:0-25792 GCA_022817305.1 Leptoteleia sp. ZL-2020 | reverse complement strand
ATCATAGTAACTTGTACAATACTGATAATCTCTTTCAAAATGTATTTTAAATATTGCAAGAATTGTAATTTGTCCCCATTTTTACATTTAGTATAATAATTTTTATCCGAACTTTTTTCTCAGTGTAAACATAGAATACTATACAATGTGTATAGAAAAAATTCCCCAAAATTATAAGTGATACACATACAAAGAACGTATAGGTTCAGTATTCCAGAATTTATTGCTAAATATGCTATTTATTTTTCTCGGTGAAAGAAAGTTCCACGCTACTTCTTTTTAAATATTTGCCTTCGGTTACGCTCGACTTGGCGTACGATACAAATTAATTTCCAAACAATTTTATCAGTTAATTAGTATCAAATTAATTAATTTGATAACAGCCTCGTGCAAAGACGAATCAAATGAAATTCGTTGGAGGCTGATAAAACTGTGAGTGTATTTCGAAAATGTTTATAAGAACGAATAGAATCCGTTTTAAATTTCGTGCAAAATCTTTCTGGGATAGCTTGTAACGATAATAAATTTCGCGATACGACGTAAAACTTGAGTAATTAAATTAGGTCACTTTAGGCTGGGAAGGTTGCACCAGCGAGCGATGATAAAATAGCGTTGCAAATATTGCAAAGTTCTATCGGGATATCCTGGTTAATTACAATAAACGTGCTGGGCAACGGTATTACGCGATGACAATGGAAAAACAAAGTCTAGTTAATTTGTCAAATGGCCGCGCGCCTGTCCGCTCATTTTCAACTCCCATATCAATTAATCGAACGAATATTTATCCTCGAACAAGGAAAACATAAGTGTAAATAATCGCGTGTTATCGGCCTGACTTAAACACGGTTACACAATACCTTTTTTTCTTTTTTTGTTGTGTCGAACTCCAACGTCGAACTTTCTGTAACAATAAATTTCTTTAAGACAGAAACCAACTCGGGAAGTTCGTTGACCTAATGCTTTCGTTTCACTTCCTAGTTACAGTTAATGAATTCTCTCGTTTTCAAATTTATTTACCTCGTTGCATAAATTGTTACATAAAAAGTCGTCGAATTTTTACGTTGTCTAAACTGCGGAACTTTTTAATAAAGTTTAAAAAGCATAATTAAAATTGCGACGTGACAATTTATCATTTTTTAACACTTCTTTTAGCCCAAACACATCCACGTTTGTTTCAAAGTGTATAAAATAAAATATGGAATAAAACTTTCATTTACAAAAAAGATTGAACAAGATAGATTTAAATCGTTCGGTTGGTGGTCGCGTTAATTATTTAATGTTTTATTTTGGAAAACTCGTTGATTAATTAATATTTTAAGAACAATCCATTAATTGAAATAACAATTTGTGTATAATGAAAGCGTGGTATGTTGGCGCAATATTTTTAACCAAAATATATAATTAGGTAATTATTAAAAATGCTATAATAATTTAATTTTAAGAAAAACTTGCAGCTTAAATAATTCTGAATATTAATCATACATTTGTTTAAGTAGTATAACTGATTTTCTAGAAACTTTTTGATAGCTGTTATAAAGAAAAATATTGTTCCATACAATACAGAAATTTCAATTCATCAAAAATCAAGCATCCCGTTACTTACGCCCGTTTTATAACACGGTTACTTGGGTTATGCGATGTTGAATTGCGCTACAACTTTGATATTTGTTTAACTAAAAATTTCCAATTTTGTAGCGTCAAGCGCACGAAAATGCTTGGGCGTAATAATAAATGAACCAACGGAAACAATGGTCTTAAAATGATTTTTCTTTGTTTCAAAACGAAGAATCGTTATTCTTCGGGGATATTTGTCCGAGCTACGATAATCCCCTTTAGGTTTTCGAATAAAGAAAAAGATTTCTCGGCTGAGAAGAGGCTCCATTGAAATAAAGAAGATAAACAATGCATCGGTGCCAAGGCGAGCGTAGAAGAATTCATTCGTACTTTTCAGCGCAGCCGGTGGGATCAGGCAAGACTGATTTAGTTTCCGGTCAACGAGGAGATCCAAGACAATCCGTTGCAACTGTTTTCGCGTTTCGATACAGGGACGTATCAAGGAAGAAACTCGAGGGGTAATAAAAATATTAATAAACTGAAATTTACCATAAATAGAAGAAAATAATTAGCACCATTTCCAGGAGCACGAAAAGATTTTGGAAGTTGGCCAGGAAGTTGGGCCATCGAGTGTGCCGGAAGTGCAACTCCGTGATCACGACACGATTTCATTTTGTATCCCCATATTCGAGTCAACTCGTTTACCGCGCATGGCTATTGACTTTTATTTATCACCGGACTTGAAATTGAAATGACAGGGACGCGCGAAAACATAATTCATCCAGTGGGGGGAAACTGGGCCGATCGTGTCGCAGGAGTGGACATCGTCGCGCGAATAAAATTAAAATTGATTAGACCCGGTGGAAAACGTCGGCGAATTTCATTTCCGCTGCACGGGTCGCCGATAAAACGTCCGCCCCCCCCCCGCCCTCCTTACCTCCCGCGCGCAGTCATAACTTTTAATAAACGTGTCTTCCAAGTATTAGCTACAATATAGTCTTCGAATTCCACTTGACATCAGACTTTTTTTCTGATTTATTGCTAATTGGACGAAAATTTTTATGTACGATCGGAGGTAGTTTGCCCTTTTTCCCTCGCGATCACCATTTACCTCGTAAATTTTCAAGTGAATGACACTAGTATCATTATTTAATTAATTAATGATGAATTTCGACATATTTGAGATTCAAATTATGTACCGTAAAGCATAATTTTAGATGCAAACGAGTAGTCATTTTCTACGGCAACATTTTTTCTGAATTATTATTATATTAAATTTGTATTCGCGTCGTTTAGAGTTGCTGGCACGAAAGCTGGCTTTAATTGCTGGCTTTGTTGTATTAACGAAAATTGCGAGCGAAATAAGATAAATTAGTGTCGTTCGTTATTCGAAAAAATAATAAGCAAGAGATGACTCGTTTTATACTTTAACAATTTGAAATCCAATGATCGTAATGATGGAGTGTTGTAAATAAAACAGCAATAAAAAGCATTCTCAAGCATTTTCATCGCGACAAATTGAGTTGGCGATTGAAGTAACCCACGCGAAACACGGTGCGAGGCAGGAATTCGAGCGAGCATTTTATTTGTGGCAAACGATGGACTGCCATTTGAAAATGGCAGCGAGTTAAAACTCCGCAAGCTTTGCGGCGCGAGCTTTGCGGCGCGAGCTTTGCTCCGGGGCTTTGAACGGTCAAGAGGTCTCTTTGTCATTTTGCGTTTACCACGCATTTCCTATAACAAGGTACAGTGTGCGTGTTACGCTGCGCACGCATAATACGCCGTGTTAAACATCGGCCGGAAGTAAATGGCATCCGTTATAATATAAAGTCATGTTACGCGTACGTTAGGAAACTGTAATGGTATTAATTCAACGCATTTTTGCTTTTAATTGCTTTAATTCGCCTTTGACGAGTGAAATTGAAAACTGGATAACAGCGGATGTTCCACTCGGATATCTTGTGTTTTTGAATTTTAATTCCCCGTCCTGGAGAGGTGAGCGGCTTTATTTGCATATAAACTTGATCTAAATAAAATGCGCGCTCTTTTAAAATATAAATACATTTCATGTCTCGACTCATTCCGCCAAGTGAAATTATCTTGAAATTTTCAGCAAATAAAACTATTTGTAATTCCATTCGTACAGTTACATCAATACGCACCCTCCACTTTCAATTCAATAATATCCGGAGTAGCAGGACTTTCTAAGAGAAATATTTCGTGTATTATTTTAAGAGATGGTCCCAACTCAATTACCGGTTGGAAGTAATAACCGAAAAATTATACTCGCGATATTCTCTAGTAATTAGAAAACCATGTTAAATCATTAAGAAGGCAAAAAATCAGCCGGCTTTCGATACGCCTCGACTTTCTCACAATTTTGTCCATAATCAATCGACTTTTCCAGTTATTATATAAACAAAGTTTCATAAACAGTACAACATGGGATACGGTGACGAATCACCTTAAATGGCCAATTTAATTAATCAAAGCTGAAAGTTTTACGAGGAGTGCGTGCGTTAAAATAATGCGTTTAGGGCGGGGGAGGGGTAGGTTGGTAGGTCTCGCAGCGAGAGCCTTCGGAGCGCGAAAGATTTAGGTGAATTTCCTAAGGATTCCTTTATCGATCTATTAACGCGTGGTTTGGCACGCAAGAAAGTTGCCCGGTTGGCCGCTTCCTGCATTTGCACGTGTGCGATCGCGTAATCAAATGCGATACTTTACTGCCTTATCCCGAATAAATGAACTTGTTAATCTCGATAATAAAATAAACTCGGCGTGGAAATGCGCGCGGAATCACGTTCGTTAAACGTTTTGTTGACTCAGCCACGTCCGATTTGCTAACGAGCCGATTATATTTCCACGTTAATGCACGCCGCTCTTCGATTCGCTCGCGAGCCGCTGTCGGCGCGGTGTTGTGCAACGAGCGCGCGAAAAAGGGGAAAAAAAAGTATTCCAAACGGGAATTCGTTAGCAACGAGATTACAACGCAGGTAGAAAGGGAAAGGAGAAAAAGTGAATTCGAAATTAGGATATTGTTTTACAATGCAGACGCTTGTAACGGCACGTTTAATCTCCGGATTAGCCGCTTTCCGCGCGGAGGCTCGAGTACAAATGAAATTGGCCATGCCCTGTACACGTATAAGGCCCCGATATGGCTGAAAGGTGGAATACTTGACCAACGGATTCCTGATTTCAGCCGTATAAGGGACTAACCGGGTACGCTGAATTTCAAACGAGTAATATGGCGTCCAGAACTGGCCCAAACAAGGTAAACTAATTGGGCACTGATACAGAACGACGTAACGTTCGGCATCGGTGGGGCACCGATCAGGTTACCATTTTGGATTAGTACAAAAAAATGGTTACGAGTCAGAGGCTTACTAGATACTCCACATTTCGCCATAGTGGTAAAAACGTGGAAACCATTTCGGGACCAAATCAGGATAATTGAGTTAAAGTCATTTATGATTGAAATGGGCTTGGATTAGATTGCTCTCAGTAGCGTAGTTTAAAATTTATCAAAAATATCCTTTACTATTCAGGACTTTTCTGTCGTTAATTTACGTTATTATAATATACTTGTTTTATACTGATATTGTGAATTTTTAATTTTTAGTGCCAAAACAACCTGGAGAATAGTTAATAATGTGCTCAAAACATGTGAATTTATGATGATTTCACTGAAAAGAATTTCATTAAATGTTGTAAAAAAAAGTTTATTTGTCGATAGAGTGTTTCTGCGGTCGTAAAAAGCTTTTAGTGTGGAAAAATTTAATTATAATTCATAGTTTCCTCATAAAAAAACTGCACGTTCCTCTCTTTAACCGTGCGGTTGTTTCCTTTTTGACACCCCTCAAATTCATTTAATTGAAATCCCCCAGAAAATCTCGCCGTGATAAATGATTCATATCCGAAATAACATTCATGTTCGAATTAACATAAAAGTACACGTTGGGTGTTTTGCACGAGTCCCCCCCCCCAGCAAATGACTAACGATCCCATTCATGATCGATAAAGAAAAATATTTGTCTTACATTTTTCAATTGTAAACATAATTTTGACCTTTCCACCACATTTACAATGAAACTGTACAACAATATTTTTTCAATTAATTATTCCAAAGACGTAATATTTGTGTAATTCGATGTAAAATTATATTATTAAATATAACCCCCTACAGAAATTGATGTTGCTGAGCAATAGCCATAGCTTGGAGCCAGGACTGGCTGCCAACGCATGGCAGACATTATTGGCACCACAAATTTTTTCATTAAACGAATATTTACCAGTAAATGCGCCAGTGTTCATTTTCAATATCATCCCAAGTTGTCAAATTCAATTGGCAGAACGCCGACGGTGCGAAATGAACAACCGACCAAATTCTTACATGGATTCTTATCTAATTTTTAAAAAATGTGTAGTTAGCACTGCCAAACACGATTAAACGTATCCAAAAATTGAAAACCAAATAAGTTTCAATCTATTTGCATTATATACTATGAATTAAATTTAATGCGTGCTCCAAAATTGACTGCTAATACTGCATTAGTGAGGCAAACATATAAACATGAATAAGCCAGAAGAAGATGCACAATACTGTCAGTCAATTTTGAAACCCGGCCTATATATTTGACGGTTTGTCAATTGGAAAATATATCGGAGTCGACTAAGTCGCTCTCAACTCTTGACGATTGCAGCGCCATCGCAATTAGTACAGCGAACTAGAATTTGAACAATTTTCAATCCAAGAAATTTAGTGAAGTCTACAGACCCTGCGAAACATTGAGCGGGTTGAATGACAAGAAGCGCGTGATAATTTAAGGAAAGTAGTAATAAGGCAGATGCCACGAAGAGACTCTCGTTGGCAAGGTAGCCAGGTTGGTTGTTGTAAAATGTATAATGCGATATGAAAAGGAATAAGAAGACAGATGGGGTCGCTCAAGGTCGGCCCACTCCCTGTCTGCATCCAGCCCCCCGGTACCACCGGTTCGGTCGGTTTCCCCCCGTTGAGGGTGAGCGGGCACACTGCCGTCGACCGTATTCGGCGGCACGACAAATTCGAGCATCGCCGGCTAACACAATGCGCTTAATCCGGCGGCGCCATATCACGATCGACTCGCAATTGCCGCCTCGAATACCTCTCATCTCAGACATCCGATCGACGCGCCACATCTTAACCATAATACTGTCACCGTAGCAAGACAAAGTGCACTCTTCCTCGAATATACCAGCCAAGGACGTGACGAATTTCAGTTTCGATGAGTCGTGCTCACTCAACCGAGCGGATATCGTAAACACGATCAACGATCGCTTTTGGCATCCTTTATTAGGCAAAATTAAACGGCACAACACCGGCAATAAAAACACTTTTCAACTTATTTACCAATAAGTGCATAATAGGGTGAAAAAAATAATAATAAAGTAATTGAGAAAATAAGAAAATTATGCTTTTAAAATGCGATTAGTAGTTTTTCTACGTGTCGTTCAGTTGGCACAATTCTTGTCTCCCCTCTTTCGTGCCTGATTCGCAGCTGCGCACATGTCGACATCAATTAGAATATTAAAAAGGAAAAAAAAAATACATTATACCAGCTCTGAATTCAATAAAATTAACTGAAACTTTCAAGAAATGCTGCCTATCAGACAATATCAAATTTCTCAAAACATTTCCTATACAGTCACAAAAATGTTTTGCCTCTCACCTTCATTATATATCACTCTGTAACGACAAAAAAAAAAAAAAAAAAAAAAAAAAACATTTATGTCGAAATCTTTATCAAATATTTCTCCGCGTGTGTTTTAAAGTAAATAAAACCTCTAATATTATATCGTTATATATTTTTCGTGCAAGAGAGAGGTTGACTATTTTAATGTATTTGCAGCTAAACTTGATTGTTAAAGCTGATAACAATTAATATATGATATTTTGATAAAGAAAAAAAGGAATAACACGGACTCTAACAATTTAGAACACCTAGAGCGTATGCAGTGATATTTCTCATTAGAACCCTATAACACGAACTAACTCGTGTATTCGCGCGGCGCAACGCACTTATGTAATTATTCCATTTTCTCTACATCGGCATTAGTTAAAAAAAAACGATAACATAATTAGCGCGGCGTGCACGGGTAACGTACAGATTCCATTGCGTTATGTAAATGAACCCAACCCAAACTGGTACCACACTTATAATTAAGCGTAATGCTCCCATTCATTGGCCGCGCTAACAAATTGCAAAAATAATGCGCAATAAATGTAATCGTCAATTTCTTCCCGGCGGATAAAGATAACGCTTTCATAATCGCTCGCGTTGGCCAACCTGGAATTACTATTCCCAGTTCAGCTGATCAATTTTCGCCGTGACAAGGTTACAAATTTGATGGCCGCGCCGATACACGCCGCGATTGTTTCCTAGCGTCGGAACCAACAATGCCGACCGTATGGTATATGGCCTAGTAATGGCGACGCGATATAAGCCAGTGCTCGCTGTCGGCGCGTGGGCGTTACGCTCTATGTCTACACGCGTTTTGTAATCGCCGATAAATCTCGTAAATTCCATCTTAAGGTTGATCGCGAGACGCATAAATCACCGCGAGTCGACGACAAAAATTTCATCTCGTGTTTCCTTTTTTTATAAACTTATCCCGTTCAATGAAAATTACGATTAACTTTGTAGACCATGCACGGGAATAATTGTCCCAGTATAATAGGCCACGCCGGTACCGTTGTATTGTTTTAGATTTTATCTTTTCAATATGTAATTATTTTATTTATTTTTTCTTTTTTACTGTTTCCTACAGTTATGGTTTTATTTTGAATATACAATGTGTTTTAAGAAACGTTACTTTGTGTCTAAATATACCGTCTTCTTAACGTATTTCTATTTCTTCTGTGGCTTCTCTTAAAATATATTTTATAATGAGTGATAAACACCTCGGACTAAATTTACGAAACGAAAAGTTATTTTCGGAATTCGCAACTACTTTTATTTACTTTATCGCATTGAAAATAATTTCAAGCTCGTCGTACTTTATTCGCGTTAAATTAAAGAACTATGAAATGTTTTAAAACAATTTACCAACGAGTTGCTTTATATCGATGGCTACGATTAAACAAATTTGTTGGATAAATTGCAACAGTTTTCAAGAAAAAAATCTTTATCCAACTGATTTATGTATATTTCCTTATATATAGTTAGCTCGGTTTATCTCATATAGTGAAGTAATCTTGATCTTCTTTTTTCCTAAAATAATAGGACAACATGTATAAATCAACTTGATAAGATTCATTTGTTATAAACTATAGTAATTTTTTCAACATAAGTTTTCTTACTGCAGTGAGCCGAAATGATAAAATTCGAAAAAAAGAGTATTAAATATTTCAGATCTTCATTTTCTTAGAATTAATTACTAATTAAGTAATAATCCAAGTATATGGGGGAAAAAAATCTAATTAGTATCGAATTTCTTAGAAATCTGATTAAAAATAAGTATATAATATAATTTTAGATATAACTTGTACAAATATGTTTGTATTCGATCTAATCAAGCAGAAATTTATTAATCTCCATTTCATTCTCAATAATATTAATTATATTTTATGAATGTAACTGATATTTTTCTTGAAAACTGTCTCCAAAATTTTAATAACAAATAAAACGTTCAAAGATCCTTTACAATAACTTATTTCCAACTGTACAATAAAAAATATCCCCATAAAGTATATTATTTCCAATTTGTGCCCGCCAACTTCAGTGCACGTAATTGTTGCTAAAAGTTAGAACAACAAAGTCCAACAAAGTCCGGTATCACCCAAACCGAACAAACGTGCGAAAAAGTGCAATAACTTTTATCCCGGCACATATTCTTAATTAATGCTGAGTAGTTTTAAGGATCACGCTCTGATTAAATTTACTAGCTTATACATAAATAAACTCGATTAGATTCGTACAATGTCTCTGAAATAAAAAAACATAATTCAACAATTTTACTTTGCTTTAATTTAATTAAAAATTTTTTATTAAGCCCTTTACTTCTTCCGACGTGGAACGGTACTTATCTCGAAGTTGAAATTCAAAAATGTTTCCAATGTGCATCT
The DNA here is from genome assembly GCA_022817305.1 of Leptoteleia sp. ZL-2020. Classification (NCBI taxonomy): domain Eukaryota; kingdom Metazoa; phylum Arthropoda; class Insecta; order Hymenoptera; family Scelionidae; genus Leptoteleia; species Leptoteleia sp. ZL-2020. The sequence continues at coordinate 16,137 of JABFPN010001858.1, read as the reverse complement.
TCAGTAATGCGTGGTGGATTAAGAAACAAAAAAAAAAAAGAAGTAACAATAATAAAAAATAAGAATGGGGGGGAAAAGAAAAAAAAAAAGAATGAAAGTTGCATTGTTCGTTTGGATGAATCATTTCGAAGGCTGTTAGAAAATATTTCGGTTCCGTATTGTTCTCCGGGATTGGGAATGGTTTCGCGGTTAAAAAGGAAATAACTGAAAACGGACGAATACACCGGCGTGGCTTCAACGAGCCATGCGGTGCTCGTTTTATTTATTAATTATGACGAAGCGGGGCGTGTGGCTGTGAACTTTGCGGCCACTTATTTCGTGAGCAGCCTCGTGACAGATGGGGAAGACCTAATAAATAACTCGTACGCACGCAGATTTATATGTATATATGGGGGGTGGTGCGGTTGAAGGTTCGTTAAAAAGTAAATAGACGTCGAAACGTGGTTGCTTATTTGACACGAGACGCGCATTAGTGACAGGAAACGATACGTTGACGAAGAGTAATTTACGGATAGCAAATTAAAGAACGCTTTTGACGAGTCTGTTGCGTTTCACAAGAGGACCTGGAACTTAATTAAAATAACGATGTTAGATAAACAAATTGCGCCGAACGATCGGGGCGGCTTGAAAAAGCGGCGCACGTTACTTCGTCGACGTAAAAGCGACGCACAATAATAATTCATTTGACGCACAAACCGACGCTTAACGCCTCAACTGTTCTCGTACGGTTCTGCGAGGAGCGCAATGAAATTTTCATTAGCAAACGACTGTTGGCAAATTCGCGATCGGTTGGCTGCTTAAACGTGTAAGGGAGGAAAACACAAGATTGCTCAATGTCAAATTAATTTATATTAATAAATTATGAGGAATTAATAATGTACGATTGTTAAGAGTCAATGCTTGGGCTAACATTATCGGTCTTCCAGGCAGACTTTGAAAAGTTATATACTTGTGAATAATTAATTTGACAACTTATCAATGTACTCTTCAGACGTTTCTATTTTTAGCGTGGCAATATTATCGGCAAATTGGAAAAGTGCTACGCGAAATGTTGTTAAAAAGTTGTTGAACATTTTCCGACATTTCACTTGCATATTTATTTTTACACTGCTTCGAAAGACTGCGAAGTTAAATATTTAAACAAAAATCTCAATCCAAATACTTGAAATATTTTCGTGCATTTAGAAACTTTAACAAATTTCCAACTTTACTTTCTGTTTACTTCACTTTATACATTTTCCGCCATAACGTCTTACGTTTTGTGAATAAATAAATTTTCTGTCTTCAAAATACTTGAAAAAATTTATAAACTTCGATTGAAACATTCATATTCACCCTGTACTTTCTAGATATTTAATATTGCATTTCGATAAAAAAAGACTAAAAAAAATCGGAATTAGTATTAAAGTTTCCAGTTCACAAATGAGCAAGAAATCTATTTTAAAATAATACAACTAATTAAGTAAATTAATTCTTGTGACAGATAATATTAATTTATTTCTGAAAACTGTTATGTCGGTAAACACATTTTATGAATGAAAACTGAATACTCAAATGCATATTAATCACTTTACAATGTATTAATAACAACTTTACTATAAATATACATCGAAAATATCATATGTTTGTGTTAATTCTTTCCTTTCATTGCAGTGAAATGTCAATCTAATCTAATGAAACCTATCCTGAATATAATTTTAAAGTGACATGTTAATCTCTATCTATATACAATATAAAACATACTTTTAACTTTAAACTTATTTTCACTATATATATATATATTATACATATATAAGTAATTGCAAAAACAAACTGCAAAAATTCAATTATTTACCACATATTCATTCATTGTCTTCCCTTTCAACTGAAATTCAACTGATAATAATATGAAATATAATGGACTACAGACATGGGATTGCAAGCGGTACGAAAAAAAAAAGAAGGAAGGAAAAAAAACATGGTGATGCAGCAGCGCATTAAGGTTACGATGCCGAGGGTCGAGCGTTTCTCCCTGTTCATTTCTTTCTTGCTCGCCTTCTTATGCAATGAGAATGTTGAGAGACGCGTAATGTAAATGCGCGAGGTGTACAAACGACAGTGGTGTACTAGCTAGCCGGGATATCGCTCGACAAACGTATAATCTCTAGCAACTGGCGTGAAACCCAGGTCAACAACAGGTGTATATGGCGACAAGCACCGGCTCGTTCGGCAGCGCGAGCCAATCGAAAAAATACTCGACCAAACAGAGAGAGAAAGCGCCAGGACTGATATTTCGCTTGCCAACGAAAATTTCGTTCGCTCGCTCACTTTTATTTTTCACTTTTTCCCACCGCGCCTCGTTGTTTTGGTTCGTTCAACTCGACGATCGAAGCGTATCCAAATAACTCCGCGCCACTAAATGAATGGAAAATTATCAAACTTTTGATATTAGTTTTTCGGCTCTGGTCAAATTTAAATTCGAAAAAACTTTTCGTTAATAAAACTCGATATAATTGTCATTTATATTACATCTCCGTTGGAGATATTCAGAGCTCGGTTGAAACACCAGTGGGTAAAATAAAGAGGAAAATAAAAAAAAAAAAAATAGAAGAAGAAGAGTTTAATCGTTTAATCAAGTGTTGTAAATTTTTCAAAAATATCACATAATGCAGCCGTGAAGAATGCGCGCAATAAAAGTGCGTATAAAAATCAGAACAACAAACTGCTCGCGGAGCAATAAAAGGTGGCAATAAAACGTGCCCATTTCGCGTGCTCCGCGAATGATAATTAAATAACAATGGCCAGAAGTTGGCAACTTTGTTTACATATTATAACTCGCCGCGCCGTAACAATTTTATTTTCCACACTTAAATTTTGAAGGCAAGTACGCGCGCGCGGTTAACCGGGGATTTGCTCCGCGGAGAAGTTTAAACTTTAAAACAAACCAAAAAGACGGCCGTGTCTTATGAAGTTGCGGGGAAAAAAAAGAAGTAAGATCTCCCCGCTTATTTACCTTTTATTAGTCGTCCGGTGTGTTTTGCGTTTAAAGTTATTAGCGCGCGATTTGCATATGAAAATGTTGCCGCGCGCCGGCGAGCGCAATGAATTATAACTGATTTCCCGTGAAATTTGCATTCAGTTTTTTGCCACGGCGAGAGATTGAAATTTAGTTGGAAATCGTTGATTAAATATTCCAGCGTCATTAATTAAAAGTACAACCGTTCGGATGACTGATGCCTTTTTCCATTTCAACGGCATAAATTCAATGGAAACGCGGCGACTTTTAAATGGCGTTGGCGTAAGTTTCGGACGAACGCGCCGAGCGTGAACCACTTCGATCGAATTATGAACGAACCACAGTGGCGGTGGGATGCAACGCCTACGAGAAGCGTGTTTGAAAGGAGCAAAACGCGCGACCACTTGAGCCTTTACTACAACACACCAAGGCTACCGAACTTGAATGTGTTTAAAAACAAAAAAAAATAACAGCAACAACAACACGTTAGGAGAACAATTATGTTGCAGTTAGCATCGCCGCGCGCCGTCTTTATCGTTCGTGCGCTTATTTTCATATAATTACTTATTACAAAATGTTCCTACTTATAAACCATTCGCCACGAGGAAAAACGTTTACAGTGTCTCGATGAAAAAAGCGCGCGAAATGATGTAATTTGAGAACGTTAAGGGCGAAGGAAGAGGGCAGGCAACGATCGTTGTTGCGTGTCAAGCGTCGGGGTTCATTTCACTTCGTTTCTCCTTCTTCATCCTCATCTTCATCTTCATCTTCCTCTTCAAACAAGCTGGCAATTTGTTTATTCATTCGTGTGAAGTTTTCGTATTAATACAAAATAATTGAAACGTACGTGTTAAAAGCTGACTGGTTCCATTAATCGACAAAAGAAAAAAAACGACCAATTCGAACTAAATAATAAGACTACGTTGTTTGGATCAACAATTTATTTGCAAAAATGTATTATAAACAAAGCATAACGTAAAATCATTCGTCAAGCGTGAAATGGTTGTGTGTGAAAATTCGGCGCACCCCACACAGAGACCTTCCATGAAAATTCGACGTCAGTTTCCCGTCAACCGAAAGGGCGGAATTCAATTCGTTTACGGGGTTCATGAAAGGCAAAGCAGTTGTCCGCAATTGGCAAACGCAAAAACACATCTTTCGCTCCGGCGTGTCTCGGCTTATAGCCCGAAAATCTCCGGGACACGACCAAACAAAAATCAGTCTCTCTCCCCCGTTCGTCCGTCTCTTGACGCCTCGCCTCGTCCCTCGCTCCTCCTTCGCGTCCTCTCAAACCGATTAAATTTTTACCTAAAAACATTGTTCCTCGTGATTAGTGATCAAAACAAGCCAAAAAGCCGGCGGAAGACTCACCAGAATACCGCGAGAAACGATGCCAAACGAGGGTAAACAAACGGAACCTTTGTGCGAAATGTCCCAACCCAACAACACACCGCACCACAACTGACGATAAAAATAATCGAACGAATATAATAAAGGCGGCGAAAAGATTTGCACTGGCGCGCACTGAAACATACAAAAATAGACACCAGCACTGGCGCGAGCACGTTTCAAATGTGGGAAGAAGAAGCGGCCTGCCGAAATCAATCGGTGGTTGCCGCGCCGCGCCAACCTTCCCTTTACATTTCACTTGCGAACCACTCGATGGGATAAAGGGCAATGAGATAATCGCAGAGCGGTCGGCAACAAAATCAAACGGCGCGACTATTCGTTTGTTTTTGTTTACGGCCGGTGTGCATGTGACGCTCGAGCGGGGACGGCTCCACTGCCAAACGACGGTATACGCTTGCGTGCAGCGAACGTCGCCTAACAGACTGACGGCGCGGCGCGGCGGTGGCGGCGGCGGCAGCGACGGCGGCGCCGCCACCAACTAACCCGGCTCACCTCCCACCGCGCGCACGCGCACGCGCTGCGCCCGCCATTGCACCGTACACACACACAGACACACCAATCCACATATATAGACACACACAGACACATCACACTCCTCTACCTACCTACCTACCTACCTACCTACCTACCTACCTACCTACCAAACGTATCTACCTGATGCGCCCTTCGGCATCGGCGCAAAACACCGGAGTAACGATTTTTTTTCGACCGCGAGTGTCCGCGCCGCCGAGATTTTCGGCCCCTCAAGATCGGCCGATGTTTACAAACAAGCGAACAATGTCGGCCAGGAGCGCACGGAAGTGTTCAATTATGTGAGAAACCGAGTTTCTGTACTCCATTAACACGCTATTCCTTCGATTTCGCTCTCACTTGCGATTCAAAGAAAAATGAAATAATCAAAGCTAATACCTGAAAAACGGTTTCTTGGTTTGAGCCCTATAAGGGACTAACCAGGTACACTGCATTTGAACAAGTAATATGGCATCGAAACCTGGCCCAAGCAAGGTAAACTAAATGGGTAATGATACAGAAGGTAACGTTTGGGATCGATGAGGCACCAACCAGGTTTCCATTGTTGATTAGTCCAAAAAATGGTTACTGATCAGGGCCTTATCAGATATTCCAAATTTAGCCATAATGGAATAAATATGGAGACCATTTCAGGACCAAATCAGGATAACAGAGTTAAAGCCATTTATGATTGAAATGAAATGGTCAAGGTGTTAGGACACATCAAATTGTGCGGTGTTCCATTCTCAATGACGGCGAATTTTTCTAAGCAAAATTTGTTAGGCGAATAAAAATAGACATGTTCTGTGAATGACAATTATTGAAATATAAAAAAAGGTACCCAGTTTATCAACACTGTCAGTAATTTTTATTAATCTTTCCTCTCCGTGTGGATAACAAATAAGATCCCTCTTGGGACCTTTGCCCAAAAGGGATTTGGTTCCTCATTGGATCCTTATACATACCGAGCGTTACAAACTGATACGGTGGCTTATTTGGATACCAAATCGGTTCCTGATTTGGAAACATGGAAGACGAATCAGGATTACATCTAGTTCTACGCTAGATTTCCACTTGGGTTATTTTATACAGAAACACATAGAGTCCAGGATTACTACACTATTTTTCTCAGTGTAGTTGAAACAATTGAATCAAGCTCATCAACTAGTACTGTTAGAGTGTAAACAAATGTTACCAACTTAAACGAATACATATTACGGAATTGGATACAATATGTACTTGAAGCAAATGCTTCCGATCCCAGAAAAGTTCTTAAAGCGAGCTCTCTCCCACTGTACAACAATACGTGTCAATTTTATTGGAATTGTTTACTTTAATCAAAATATTTCCGTAATAACGTTAAAATTAAATGGATTGTAAATTCTGTTTTATATACATAAGTATTATATACGTACACATTTCTTAATTAATTAAAATGCTTTTTTTTCTTTTGCAACAAAGGCACTATAATAAAAGTAGATATGAATTAACTTGAGAGGGAAACGAAGAGATTTTCCGATATTTTCCATGAGATATTGGCCATCACAGAAAATTTGCAATATTCACAATGCTTAATAGTACTTTGTATAACTACACGATATCAAGAGATATGCAGTGCATGGTTAAACATTTTCAATATTATGCATTTTATACAGCTCCATAGCATTGTTATCTCTACATCAGCTGTATGTGTACGTATATAAGTACATTGTATGTAGACATATATCAATATTATATTGTTCAAATATACCGACTGCTGCACTAGTTTCTTTGGACGACTACCTCTTTCGAAATGAAATATAAAATGTGAGTTGTTCAGAAGAGTTAACCTAGTAACAAACAAATATGCTTATTAAACACCCTTTCAAGGGAAATATAGTGAGAGCGAAAATTGTTTAAACAAATTACACAAAGCAAACTATAAAATATGTTTTCGAAGAATTTAAATAATAAACCATAAAGTACAATTTCAATAAATAGAAAATATAAAACGTGGAATTTATATAGCAAGAATAGATAATTGAATTGATAACTGTCTATTAATTAATCGTTAATTTTTGTGGATTATTCACGTACGTACACACATGAAGATTCGCACCGAAATATCACATGATTCACTTTAACGAGTAAACAGTTTTTTTATTCTTAGACCAAGTGCAATGTTATGAATGAAAAAGTTTTTAATTAAAACATATAAATAAAGAAAATCAATTAGATTCGATTCTAGATCATATAATTAGTAAATATGAAAAGTTACAAATTCTTTTCATAATTGCCTTCTTAATGATGACAAAATACTTGTGAAAGAATGATTCTTAAAACATATTTCATAGGCTATAAGAGCTTTAGCAATTTTGTACAAGTCTCAAAATAATTCGCAGTGATACAATTTACATCTCACTAGATCAAGCAAGTATACGACATCATACATATAAATTAAAGGCAGAAGTATACGACGTCGTAAATTTATGAATATTATCATAACATCGTTAGAGTTGTAAATCACGTTGAAATTTATTTAAACGTATAAACGCATATGTAGGACACAAATTTAACGTTTGGTTTTGACGATTACAAACAAAGAAAACACGTTTGTCTTTTGCATGTACGCGTGCCCTAACCATACTTTCCGACAAACCTTATCATATGCACATTTTTGTCGGATCTTTTGAACAAAGAATAACTCAAATATACGAACCGAGTTAATTATGATTGCTCAATTACTATCATCATAAATGACTCACGCAAGGATGAATATAGATATAACTCTAGGGTGATGAACTTGAAAAATTGATTTCAAGGTTGGTATATATGTGTATATATATATATTTGCCATCCTATAATGCCTTCTGTAAACAGACACGCGGCGCCTCGGAGTCGCCGAAATTCTTTATTGTTATACGTTTTTGACACTTGCGCCAACTAACAGGACTACGATTTCCGGTACTAAAGACGATTGCACATGAAACCTCTTTTCTTTTAGACGAATACACAGAAAGAGGAAAGCGCAAACACGAATGTCACTTTTATGTTTGCTTTACACCTGAAAGATCCACACGCCTGTTGTACAATATATAATAATTTGATCATTCAACTCGAAATCTTCAACGAAAGCAATTCACATTTAAGCAAAAGGCCAATCTTGATTCGAGCAAATATTTTTCAACTGAATATTCTTGATATACACTGAGAAAAAAGATATATCACAAATTACTTTTTTTTTGTATCAATTTGAGGATATATTGGAAAAGTAATTATTTCTACTATTAATAATAGTAAAATTTAAAAATCATGTAGTAAATATTAGTACAAAGGTACAATAAATTGCTTTGATAATTATCATTTTTACTATTTTTAATAATAAAAATTTTCACTCTTCAAAGTTATCCTCAAATCAATATAAATTGTTTTCAATTATTATATATTGCACTTTTTTGGAATTGAGACGATTCCCGAGGTGACATGAATCAATGAAACTAACATTTTAAAATTAAAATATAAATTATGTAACATAAATAAAATATTTTTCCAAAAATATATACTCCTTTCCGTATAAAATGGAAAATCGATGCACTGCTTTCGGATTCAAAGCCATATAGGTAAATTTGATAAAAGTTCTTAAGATAAATTGCACCACTCTTTTTTGAAAGTCAATACAAGTGGTTTTATTGCTACTTATTTTTCAGCTCAAATGTATTATATTCCAATGGAAATAGTTTTATCAAATCTAGATAGAAACATTTCAGGAATTGTTTATAAACTCATTCCGTACAACTATTTACATATTGTTGTAATTTTGTTTACTTTGCTGTTTGTTTAATCTACTGATTATAAATACAATGCTAATGATGCTTTTGTTTAAACTTGTGCGACACGAATAATACTGTTTTTATATATGTTATATACAATGTTCAATGTATTGTTAAGAACTCTAACAGCGGAGCGAAAATATCAAAAATATTAAATAATTCCTATCCAGAATGTATAAATACAAAACTCTATTTCTCAAGTATAAAAACTTTTCATTCTTGTGCAAAATCAACTTTTTGTTAATAATAAGTTCAGTCAAAACAATAAAATTTTGTTTTACTAAAATTGTCGCTAAAAAATGTAATTTTTCAAAGTAATATTGTTAAATTAATTGTTATTACAGCGTCTGATTAATTTAAAAATGTACTACAAAGAGACAGTGGCAGTTGATTAAAATTGGTACTTTGTATTGATCTGAGCTGACTCAGTAATCATGTGCAGTATACTAACTTGTTACGAGAAGGGTTAAATATCACAATCACCACAAGAAGGGCTCCAACCTGAGTAGAATACATAACAGACGCATGCTCCATGTTAAATAGATATACGAAGAGATATATTTGAGAAATCTTCACATACGAATGATGAAACTAACGAATAATAATGTAAAGTGTTCGCTTGAAAATGTATAGCGAAATCGAATGAAACATTTTACCATGACGAATACAAATTGTTCGTCGAAATTAACGCGACGAATTTTCTGGAAAAGAAGAGATAAGAAAGAGAGGAATTAATATCCGAATTATTGTTTGAAATTCACATTTTGCGTCACAATCTAAAGGAGAATTTAATGTCAACTCATTCATTGCGTCTGATCTCTTTTAATAATCAGTATATTATTTAAACATTTTTTTCAATTTTGTCATATCAAATAAATTATATCCACTACATCCCTACTAGCAAGCAATTTTAAATTAAATTTAAAGTTACCCTAACGCTGAATATATACGTGCAATTGATGTTATTCCAAAATGAACTCAGTATCGCGCGCTAACGCGGTTAAAGCAATTGGTTTTACAATTTAATTAAAAAATGAAAACCCACGAATTTATATTCCCTTATACCGTTCGTGTCATCTATCACCGCAAATTGAATTAAGGTTACGATAAGAAAAAGTTTCCCTACCACTTTATCATAAATGTATTTCTGAAATCACGCTGAATTATTTCATAATCACTTTAATTGTCATGTCGCTTTTTCCCGGGCATCGCCGACTTATTCATTTCTTACTTTAATTACCACCATTAGCAGCGTACAAGTCAGAGAAAGTTTACAATTATGCAATTTAACTTAATTTCACAAAAATTAAGTGCTAATCATTGCGATGTTTTGTGCCAAACGTAATTTACATTTTTAATGACAATACAGTCCGATAAACAATTCGTATATAATTATACTCGAAACATCTTCGTATGTAACTCAATAGTGTAACAACCATCCTTTTATCATCTGCGAATAAATCGAAAATGATTTACCGCATTTCAGTAAAAATGTTTGGACATCCTGGAAGTACCCTTTGTTAATCAGCTACGGCGATTTTACAACGAAACTGTGCGTTTTATCTTTGGCCGGTAAAGCAGAAAACTTCGCGACTAATTTATAAGAGGTCGGTTCTCAGGTGATCTGGAGTACCAACTCTGCTGGTGGAAACGGCAACGGCAAACACTATCCCATTAATTATAATCAATTTCGGCGCGATGTAATTTGCAGACAATTAGCAATAATTAAAGAAGACATTGTGCCGCAATCTGATGACGAACAAACTTATCCGGACTTATGAAGCACTAATTAAGATAAGGAGTTTCGCCGAGTTAAGTATATTTGACACGACGGAAAACTTGCAATATGCTGCTGCGACGCATATAAATTAACGGAAAACTCAAGTTTACGATATAACAACAAAAGAAAAAGAAAAAAATTGATTAGAATAAGAGTTGAATAGGATAATGAGACTCTCGAATTGTTAATTGTAAAATTGTGTACGTATTGGTTGGTGTTATTATTAGTCTGAAGATTTCGTATTGACATTTGTTAATGACAAAGATAAACGTACTATGTGTCCTGTTATAAATTAACTCTATTTGAAAAATGGATATTTTTATTAATAATAAAAATATTAAGTGTAAAAGTATAAGATGTCGTATAGGGTTTATATACACTGAGAAATATATTTAAATTTCGTTGCCTAATATTAGTTTTATGTATAAGTATATTATAATATTACTCTTACAATAATTCTAGTTACTCCATTTGAAAAACGTAATAATAACAAGAATTTAGTAGTTGGACAAAATTTAGTTATTGTTATAAAAAAATAGATACAACAGGAAAATGTAGCTAGGTACAAATTTAACTTTTATTCCTATTAATTTATAGGAATATAGGACTGTAGAAATAATAGAAAAAAGGAAAAAATAGGAAATAATATATTCCAATTCATTATCTGGGTACACAGTTATTAAAGATTTGTATCCTTTGTATTTACTTGTATATGCGTATATAAATTTGCCAAATGGTGGTTTTGGAGACACGCCCTATTTGGGAGACTAGGTACGTGTTGGATTTTCAAATTTTGGAGGTAAATTCTCAAATTATGGAGGTAAATTTAAAATTGAGTGTTTAAAATAAGTTATAAATTTTTAAAAACTATCTAAACTCACTTTTGCAAATTTTTTAAAAAAATAACGAAACTAACATTGCCGGGTCCCAGGAACGTAATTTTAGGAAGTGTCCTCAAAACTGCCATTATTTCACAATGTGACTTTGGGGACAGTCCTCAAAACTACCAAATGTCCTCAAAACTGCCAGTAAACAAGTCAATAAAATGGCGATTTGGTCTCAAAACTGCCATTAGAATAATATATGTAAATATATGTATATGTATATGTATATGTATATGTATATGTATATGTATATGTATATGTATGTATATAAAAAACTGATTAAAAGTTCTATATCACGTTATGCAAAAGAGAAAAGCTATTAACACGTTCAGCAGTTAACTATCCTTCTTGTTATTTATTTTTTTTTCTTTTTCATTTCAACATAATATTCAGACAAACGTAAAAATAATTACTCGGGGCAATTTTTAGAGAATACGCTGAACTAAATTTCTGATTCGATTTGACTTTAATTCCACTTTCGCCACCTATTCGTACGAAATGGAGCGCTCATTTCCAACCCGCGCGATGTGGCATTTCTTTTCAAAACTGTCTCCTTGGGCAATTGCCGGCGCTTGATTTTAATTCCAAATGCGTTTAAACGTCCGCGTCATTATTGCCGTCTAAACAAATGAATTTTGATACAAAAAAAAGAAGAAGAAAAAAAGTGCACCGCGATTAAATAAGTAATGAAGTCGGTAAAAGCGGATCAAATATCACTTCACTATTATTACCATTTAACTCGGCGGTGGTCACTTTTTTGCCGGCTTTGTGAGCATAAAAAACTTGGCGAGTTGAAACTGCAAGCCCTTAACGCTAAAAGCCACCTACAAAAACGGACCGTTAACTTTCATTTTGCCAAGAGCCGATGTGGCGGCGGACTTCAAAATTTGCGCACGAAAAAGAAGAGAATAAAAAATAGATAACTTCCATATTGCCCGAGCGAAGGCCGGCCAGAATCAAGCCATTCAATCCCACTTGCACGTTCTTTTTTTGCGCCCCTTTTTTCACCCCCAGTTTTTTCCCTTTCCTCCTTTTTTATTTTCCTTTTTTTTTCTCCCCTCTTTTTTTTGCGCTCCTCGTGGAAGGAAGCCAGAGCCGGAAGATCCGGCCTGATCGTTTATACGCGTTTTCGCTGGAAATCACAGTTGCGGCAAAACGAAGCCAATGACGTTAACCACAATGGCCGGCTATTAGATTAATGGCCGTTTGAGCGTACGCGATCATATTATGCGAACGGGTTGCCTGTTTTTCCAATGTCAATCCCCCCGATCGACTGAAAGATTATTACGATTGGATTACGCGATTTATCGGCCGCGTCGCATTTTCTCGCCGGTGTATCGAGCCGGCCATAAATTAGATGATAATGTTACGCTCTTTTCCCGGATTCCCGGATTTCCGGATTTCCGGATTTCCAAGTTTTCCACCGCGCGGAAATTAGTCAAAAGAAATCGAGACGAGGGCGATTAAATTACCAATGCCAAAACTAATTTCCCCACTCATCAAGCTCAACATCGGCGACATTTTCTGCGCGTTACGTTACGTTTGGTCAAAGTAATAAAATTTTTACTGCTTAATCTTAGGGCGTAACATTCTGACGTATTTAACCGTGTAATGGAGACATTGCGATAATGTTCGCAAAAGAAGTAAAAACCTTTTTAAACTGTTAATTATCTTAAGTGAATAGCATGGTAAGTAGTTAAGATAATTAACAACAATATAGATAATTTTTAGATTGTAATATATATGTGTTTTTCTCTGTGTTTTGAAATATCGCGAAACGTATGATTCTTAGCATTAAATTCGAATGAATTTTACGTTGTCTGGATAAATTGATTTGAATTCAGTATTCCGAAGATAAGAAAGTAAAAGTATTTTAAGTCGCATTGCAAATTCCAAACCATTTCCATCAAATTCTATTGCAACTTGTATGCGATTCGTAGCACTCCCGTGACACGTTGTAACGGCATTTCTTCGGATCCACCGAGTCAATAATTTCTCGAAAGATCCTCATGCGGCAACGACATGATCGAAATTGACGACGAAATATAAACCTCGACTTCTATTCTTCATTTCCCTGATACCCGTATCGCTTTGCCGGGGGTTTTATTTCGTAAATCATGTCATTTCTTTCGAATGCCTTGCACTTATTTCCCCGGGGGATAGTCCGCAAGATACGGCATAATATAGTAATTTAATAGCTTCGTTGCCCCGCAAACGTCTTCGCATAATTCAGCTTAATATTTACTGCATTTTATATTATTGCAACTAACTATCGCAGGCCGCTGACACCGAGGAACCAATTTCTATTTCTTACAACACCATGAAAGTATCCTTCTCTTGAATAGTTATTAGTGAAATAAAAGTTACGCTTTATAAAAGTACAAGACTGAGCTAAAAATGTAGGACGTTTCATGCAAATGTGTTGCAAATCATCAAAAGATTAGAAAAAGGAAAATAAATTTGCTTTAATTCATGTATTATAGAATAATTAAGTTAAAATTCACATTAAATTTATATCACGCGTATAAATATTTATTTCAAAATGGATCACCTTTGAAAAACAAATATTAAATTTCACTTAAAGTTCATATAAAGAAGCAATACTGTGGCTAATGCATACATGATGTGCAATATTTTCTCACGTGCTACGATTTTATCAACACAAACTATATAAAAGTTTGAAATTGTATGTTATTGTAAAGTAGTCGGATAGGTTAGCCGATTCAGGATTCAGTTCGATAATAAAATGGATTAAACAGTGCAAGTAAAAGTTGAAATATATGTATTAACATAAAAAAATATAGTAAGAAAAAAAGGAAGAAATGAAAATCATATTATGGAGAAAGGAATAAAATTTATGTAGATTGTCAAATATTATAAAGATTTAATTTTAATTTAATATTAAGGAATAGACGAAGTTATTAAAATATAATTACTAAGGACACGATAACATTTTGGCCAAAAGCCTTCAATATTTATTTGTAATACTTTATGAACAGATCGCCCAGAAATTGAACCAAGTGATAATTATATTATTAAACTGCATCTACAAAAAATATACTATGGCAACTCTCTTGGAGATATAACTTTAATTTAACTTATACACAACTATTCTGTATGAGATAGAAAGTTGAATTAAGCAAACTCGAGTTGCATCAACCCATTTTCTGAGTTAAATAGGTTCAATTTTATTTATGATTTAGCACAACTAATTTGATTGATAAAAAAAATACAAAACAAATATTTGTTGACTTAAATTAATTTCGTGTATACTTGCACTGATAGAAATATACTCAGAATATTAACTATTATTATAACTGAAGAATCACCTTAAATGAACGCACTTAATTTGTGTTCTCATTGTATTTGCGAAAAACTACAACTCATTTGTGGATTAACAAGCGCAATGAACTTGACGCGCGTTTGAAATCGATTCCACCTACATGACATTTGAGATATAATAACCATCACGCGAGACCACGAATGTTATAAAAGAATTCTAAAAATGCTCTTTTAAGAGAAGTTCATAATAGGTCAATAAACAGTTTTGAAACGTAAAACCATCCACATGTCACATAAACGTTTCATTCTATTATGGCAATCACAGCGCGGATAAATGGGAATGTTCCCATTATCGAATGTACGACAAACAACTATATTCCACATTTCACAAACAATTTTTAGAATAGAGATTACTCGAGAGTAATATTTACACTTGACAAATATCATACGAAATATAATTCCGAGTCATAACAATTGTCTCGAAGATTTCTCGGTGTACAAATAATATTTAATAAAATAAATCCCGGGTAAAAGTCTATTCGAAAGGATTAATAATCAAAAAATAATTAACAAATGTCAGCGGTTATTTGTCGGATCTAACCGAACGGACTTATTGAACTCGCTGACCGAGAAGCCAAACGAATGAAACGATGAAATGAAAGTTAGATAAGAAACCAACATGACTCGAAGGAAGTTCAAACATCAAAGGATATTGATGGAATCGCTAAGAATGGTTGGAAACAAACAGCAAAAATGGATTTTTACGCTGAAAGGGAGCGGGGCCGGTAGTCTTTTAGCTGGTATACAAGGCAGATTGTAACTGGAATGAATAAAATCCATAATCTACTTTTCGGCTAATATTTGTATTTCTTCCAAGTAAAAACGAGATGACTTCGAAAGTGCCTGTTGGAGTCAATTAATATTTTAAATTTGTTCTCGTAATAATTACGGAAAAAGTAATATCATTCAACTTTCGCGTTTCGACCAATTTTCAATCGAATGCTTCGACACGAAAAACAATAGTTTGACTTTTTTTCAACATTTCTGTTTCACGATTCTCGAGTCACACGTGCCCTTAATTGAACACCGGTGTTGTTTTCGATTAATATGCAAACTTGTGGAATAAATCCGTAACGTTGCCGCCGAACAAGGTTGTCAGGTTAATCAACTGACAGAATTACCCGCGTGGAAAAAACATTGTGGCAGAGTCTATGGCAGCACTGTGGCTAAGACTGTGGCATGCGGGAGCCCACAGTCTTGGCCACAATAAGCCACACATGTTGCCGCAATGGATCGACTGTGGGATGTGGCCAGGAGCCACAGTCGAGCCATAGTGGCTGACAAAGCATTTCTATATAAAAAAAAAATTTACTTTAATCCCACCTTGATTTGAACTCCCGACCTACAATTTATAAGTCACATGTCTTACCACTCGGCCATTCACGACCTCTGTTGACCAGTATTAAG
>JABFPN010001857.1:0-25798 GCA_022817305.1 Leptoteleia sp. ZL-2020 | reverse complement strand
GAATTATGAAAATTTTATGGCAAAATTTTCTAGGTTTAAGAGTAGACGAGGATGACGATTAACGAGCGCGCTTGTTGCCGCGCTGGTATTGAGATATTAAAGGAGGCTGAATAGATAAAGATTGAACCGGTGAAATAGTGCGCAATTTCCAACCGAGTCTGCAATTTATTAATTACTAGATAAATGTTTAGTTGGTACATTTTGTCCGTTATCCACGAAAGGTAAGGGGAAAAAAGTAACAGCCTAATTTCCTAAATGCGAAATAAATCGCCGTGTGTGATCGGGGCTGAAGATTGTGATCGGATTCCGATCAAAGTATTGGATCCGATTTTAAATCGACGTAGGAGAATTCGAGCGAGAACCGATCGATAATTTTGATGATATTCCACCAGCGGATCTCGATTCCCCTGGTTTCGCGATTGTGTTCGAATGCGCAGAGTCGAGTACGATGTTCGGAACTCGGGGGTCTGTTCGAATTGTACGAGCCGTATAGTTCTAATCAAATCCGATCTTAACAGTTTATTCCATTCGACAACTGGAGATCGAATCTGTTCGGGTGATTCTTCAATCGCTTCCTCGGCTTACGTCAAGTTTGACAGCAAATATCGAAAAGTGATTGATACATATGTATAAATCGAAAAACAATGATATTGAATTAAAAAAATATTGACAAATATTGATTAAACTTATTTACACTTTTTAACGATGTTAAAATGAAAAGGAAGCAAAGGCAAGTGCCTCGATATTTACAATTTGTTTGAAAAAGAAATTTTTTTATCGTATAAAATATTGGATTATTTAAGCTATCATATAAATGTAACTCATGTCATTTGTGTGAATATAGTGCAAGCATTGTAGATATATAATTCCACACGAACATTTTATTTTTTTATTTAATTAATATTCTATTTAATAATAGAATATATTGAATATTACCACAACTTTGTCTCGTTATTTAGTAGACATTTTTGTCGTTTAATAGCGGTTATCGATGGCTAAACGTGTTTCACGAGCGTCGGAGTAAAGGAACAAGCGAAGTGTAGTTGACATAATTTGACAATCCTTCGTTTATCCAAAGATCGCAGCTGTATCGTTTGAGTTCGATTCTTCTTGATCGGTAGCGTCGTCAAATGCCCGAGAGCAATGAACCGGATGGCTCCGCGAATGATCCTCTCAGGCCCGTATCCCCGATAGCTCGGATAACGTTAAACGTAACGGATATCTGGTATTCCGATGGAGTCGGCTAGAAAATCTCCGCGAGATTCGTGAGTGGTCATGTTCCCCGAGAGGTGTACATACATCGCGGTCATGCACGTATGTTTAACCAGGAAGTCGAATCGTCGCAGTCGCCGGCCATGCCCCCCGACCTGCGATCTGCGATTGTCTTCCTGAAGAGTCGCGCGGGGACAGCGCCGGAATAATGTAACCGCATACCCGGCTCTCGCGAAGGACATTATCATTTCCAGTCCAATTTCGTTTTTCCATCGCGATTCGCGTCGTGATAAAGTCATAAAATTTGATTCCCCGTCGTAAATTGTATCCGAATGACCAAAGCGGCACATGTTGCTCCACGCAAAACACGCTCGTAATTTACATGCTAAAACAACGGCCGCGTGTTTGGAAGAATGTCGGAAAAATGTCGCCGCTTTTCTCGATTTTTATCCCCTTCTATTCAATCGCGTTTAATTTCCAGCCGCAATTTCATTAGTTCATTAATGGGAAACACATTTTTTGTCTTTTTTGGAAAATTTCCCAACTCACGCAGAGTAATTTATGTTAAAATCGCGCAATAAATACAACACGAACGTCGTTAAATGCACGAATGTTTACCATAAATTCCAAAAAGTTACGGTGCGTTTAATTTGCACAAATTTATGGTAAAACTGCATTTTCTTCGTATATAATATTTGTCTAAGATTCCGGTCCCCCTCCCTTCGGTCGACGTTGACTGTAATGTACATGAGTAACAAATGGTTGTCGACGTAAAAAAAAAAGTTATCGGATGTTTCGTAACTCATTGTATTGTAAAAGCCTTACGCATCGTGCGAAACGACTTTTCTCTCTCACTCGCGAATTTATCTTGATACGAAGGAACTTTCTCCCATACTGAAAGCAATATGTTACAGTCTAATAACCTTCAACATAACATTGGACGGCGACTTACTGTTACGTTGACTCCGCGCCATCCCGTTTGCCTTGCATCAATTTCACTACATAATTGCAGCGTACCTTTCAAAAACGCACCGCTTATGTTACAATAATTGGTCTGCAACCAATAAAACGACACGAGTACATTACACGACAACAGCTGATACGACTCCTCGCAACAAGCACCGTTCATTGTCACAATGTCAGCTGTGTCAGATACTGGCAGTGAAGAATAGCAATATTTACCATATAAATAGTTCATATTCGTGATAAGTATAAGAACTTCCGTAAAGGAAATTGCCAAAGTGGATCTATTGGCTCTAATCTGGTATTGTACTATCAACTAGACTCTGGTAAGACAGAGATGTAAGACAAGTCGGGCACAATGTCGATGCCAAAGTTGGGTCAGTACTATTGCTAAAAAACATATTCTGACCAAAATATTGTGGTCAGCTAAAAAAAAAAATTTTTTCTTATTCGAGTAACTAAATACTTATTCAAATTTCATTTTCGTTCAAACATTAACCGTAGTAATACTAAATTTCTTTAACGCGAGTATACGCATCGTCACGATCAGAATTTAACCAATGTTTACGGTGAAATCCGATTGCGCGTGTCATGAGAATGACGGACTTTTATCTCCGTCGACCTTGAGTGAACCATAATTATCCGCAGAAATGTTATGATAATTTGAAACTGTTTTTCGCCGTTTCAGTTACAACGCATATTGACGGGCTCGGATAATAATGAAGTGTTAATTACAGCGTTATTAGGGTCGGGGAAATATGTTTATTGTATCATAAGTGTCGGGGATTTATTGACACCATCTGAAACGGCTATCGGTAGACCGTCGGTCGTGCTAATAATGATTATAATTAAGCCGGAGCGTTTGCCGGCAGGCATGCTTTGAGCGGATTATGCAGCTACCGGGTTAAAAAAGAAAGTCCAATCGATGGTAGGCTAAACGCGCCGTCGCAAAACGATTCATTACTTTGTCTCTATTTATGTTGCAAATTATTTTATCATCATTAAGGGACGCTAATCCGAGCCGGCCGACGCGATTGAATCCACCGCTCGGTTCATCATACGGCCCCATAAAAGTTGCGTCAAATTCACCACAACAAATTACATTACCGGCCGAAGAATGGCGACTTTTCAAGATCCCGACTGAGCTGAATCGAATTTAATAGGGACTTTGTTGCGAGGAAATGTTTCGATGCAATCTCACTTTTGTTATTGCGCCCCGATACCGCGAGTAATGATGTGAGAAAGTAATCTTCATACGCTCGTAACGAGCGTGAATTTTACATGCATTAAGTGTGAAAAATTACTCAATCAGAATGGGCCGAGTGCGTGGCGAGCGCTGGACGATCGGCCCAAGGCCTTCTCGCGATCCTCCAGCCGATACCATAACGATACGAAATTCGCCGCGCAAAAACACCGCCATTACCGGTCGGGAACAATTGCGCGCGACGCCATCTATGAATAGCGCCATATATCACGGCGATTATAAAATCCCGCAACCTATATTTTGACGCGACCGCAAATTGGATCGTATAAGGCCGTGCGCGGTTCAATTTCACCTAACGTATTCCCCCTTTGCGATAGCCATGTAAATTCTTTCGCCCGCGATAACATTCGAAAAGTGCACGCGGTCTTGGAAGAAGAAATCAAGTCGTGTATTTTAATTTCCAATCCGCGTGACTTACAATGGAAAATTAAGGTCCGCCGGGGCAGTGCGAGGAATCTCAACTGTAATCGGATTTAAATAGAATTGCTTTTCGGCGAGCAAAGCGTTTTCAGGACGGAACACGTAAATAAACATTTTCGTGCGACCCGAAATGTAAAATAACATTCTTTTCCTTTTATCCGCTCTGCTCGGATATCACCGCGCGAACAAAGACGTGGGACATTTACGCGTATTGAACCGAGCGTTTATAAGTATTTTTTTTATTATTAGTAATTTTCCGTACAAAAGGGATAAAAAGATCGAGGCGAGGGAAAAAAGCTACGGTATTATACCGAGAAAAATTCATACAATTTGCGCAGCAGTATACGTACAGTTGAAGTGCAGACAATTATAACAATTGAAAATGTGGATGAAGCAACACTGGAAAAAGCTGCTTGGCAAAGTCTGAATTTAAAACTAGTGAATCTGAAATTCAGACTACTGTACGTCAGGCTAAATCTGTCAATTTTTATATTATTACATTATCTAATTTTGGGTGTTTTTAATACTATGTCTAACATTAAGATTCAAAATAGTATTAATTTCAGACTTCTTCTTTCGCAGTGAATTGTAAACTAGGGTTATAAGTATTTTCACTGAACTCCACGTTAGGAGTTGGTTTTGGAGTCAACTCTTGATATTAGATTATCTGTGGTATAACCACAGATAATCTTAAAATTAAATTTAAATCTGTGTTGAAAAAAATATACAGATATTCATTAATATTTGTGTAGAACATCTGAATTAATTAAATGTGTAACTTTTCTCTCAACGTGCGCAGTAGTGATTACCGGATTTTTCCGAGTATGGTAGGATCCAGAACTAATACCCGATTTGGGAACAATATTGAAATAGTTGACATTTATCGATTCTTTGATAATTTAGTGGTTTTTACAGTAGCGGCAAATGTGCGCAAAGGCAACCTTTCCGCTTCATCTTTCTCTCTCCCGGAGCGTCATATATTAACATAGCCGGCGAAGACTCGTGAGGAGGAACAGCGAAAGAAGTCCACGGAAGAGAATGTTCGGTCACGCGTGGATGCGGACAGTTGGCACGGTAGCCGAAGAGGAAGCGGCTTCCTACGAATTTGCATCCGAGTTTGATTTACGGGGTTGAATCCGTTAAGTTCATCGTGTACATCGATCCTCGGCCGGCATTGGGACCCTTTCGATCCGAGGCTCGCACGAGTGCCTCCTCGCATCGGAGGGTGTACGACTTGATATTAACCAGTTTACCGTACATGATGAGCGTAACTGGATAGCTTGATTTATCGACAGATGCCCGCAGCAATTTAAATACCCGGGAAGCACAAGATTAGAATGTTTCTTGATTTATGGATCGCCGATCATATTTTCCAAACTGTTTAGTACCGGACGTTTACCTTCCTTTTTTAATTATACAAATTATGCTTGCTAAAATTAACCAAATCCGGGCCAAGCTTTGACCTCGAAATTTAATTCCATTGACCGCGACCGAAATTTTTTGCTAAACTATTGGGTCGGTTAGCATTTTTATTTCACCAACCATAATAGGTTGAGATTCAAACTTTTTTTTATAAATAATTAATTATATTAAGAAGCGTTGCGAGTGGTTAATTTTGATTTAATTATTTGTCGGCTTTTAAAAGTACCCCAAAACTTGTTTCATTTTTAATTTTGAAATTGACGTTTATGGTTGCGAACGTTTTTCGTTTCGCAAAATGTCTTATCTCGCTGGTAATGTTATGGTAAGGCGAGTCAATATGCAAAGCCTTAACCGGTGGAAAAACGAAATTCATTATTCCCAACGTGTGCTCTAAATCAATTTTAACGGCCACTTAAGCTTTACGACGTGATTTCGCATTTGCACAATTAATTCTTACGTGTAATTAATGACAATTATTTGGTAATAATTTGCTATAATTGTGCAGCCGAATTGCCATGATGACTGGGTACCCGGCGCCCATTTCCCGCCCATAAATAATTCACGCATAATTACGTCGTAATTAAATTGAGGGAACGGTGTAGGGTTGTCTTGTCCAGGCGATACGTCGCTTGGCCTTATTTAAACGTCGATTACGATCTAAACCAATTATCGTATCATAATCTAACGAGCAAAAACGAAAACGCAGAGCCACGATTGGGCTTTGATAGCGCGACTCCCGGTCTTACTTGAAATCGTAAATTTCCGTCCTTGCGCGAGCAACGATGTGCGAAGACCTCGCGAATGTAGGACAACGTCCTGCAAATCTTAGTCGCGAATTTCATCGCACGTGTATATATATATAACTATACACTATATGTATATATATATACGTATATATATTTTTCTTTATCTCCTTTTTCGAGTTTGTATTTTTACTATCGAAACATACAACGTTAAATTGATGTTCGTTTAATCTTCGATCTTGAATTCGTCATAAAGGGACATTATACAATCTCGCATTTATCTCTTTGTTTCTTTATTCCTTCTTTTTATTGTACGCTATTATTCGGCGAACAAAAATGATTGTTACTTTTATATCGCGTAGAAGCTTATTTTATGGCATTTAGTTGATTTCGAATCGACTATTTAATGAGCGGTTGTGCAATGGCTTTGTTCAAATTAAGATTTTTTCGCTTCAACTTATTATATGTGGGTGTGATGAGATCGCAGATACGGTATTCAAATTTCATCGTGTTTTAGTCACGTTTAAGGGCTTTGTTTTGTTCGATTTCAATGTACGATAATCTCGTTATTGTTTCAACCACAAATTTAAACAAAGGGATTTGTACTTTCCTTCTATTATTCTAAAAAATATATCTTTCTGCTAATTTTCCACGAATTAAAGGCATGTTGCAATGTATATGATACAGGATATAAAAAATTATTAACAAGTTTGTATAAATCTCATATATGTGAACATATATACAGCTTACATACTCACATATATGCCACACATATGCGAATAAAGTTTGGCGTGTTACACATAAGTCACATATGTGACTGCATATATGTCTCCATGTATATCGCATATATGGTATCTATATAATTTATTTTTCCATGGAAATTAATACATACTTTCTGCAGCGAATCTTTACATCACTATTTACTAGTTTGATGATTGCCATGATATTACAGCGTAAAATTGAAAAATCCTTAGAACTGTACTCGAACAATTTCCAGAAAGCTTCAGTTAATTTATTTACTTATCGCCGAAGACCTATTCCGTATAATTCGGAAAAACCATAATTTACAAGCAAGAGAAAAACGGAGATAAATATTTTTCGCATATTGCAAGAAACGCGCGCGTTGATAACTATAATTTAAACAGGAAATTCTGGTTCATCGTAATCGCCTGCAGATTAATTATTTTGACTTTTAATCGATAAAGTAATGCATGTTTTTAGATCGCCACTAATTTAATTTAGCAGAAATTAAATTCCGCAGTTTATCATTCCATATCGTACCCGGGGATAACATAATCTTCAATTAATCACAATTCGGAGGAATAAACTTATTTCATCGCTAAATTAATAACCTGTCGTTCGTAATTTAATAAATAAAATGAAGAAGGGGGGAAAAAAAGCAGGTTGCGGAATCCCTAATGGGGCATCTGAAGTTTGATTATAAAATGCGAAAAAGATGCAGTCGGGGTCGTAAAAGACTGCTTGATGGTTTAAGGGAGAAACGCGGAAAATTGTACGAGGTACTAGACTCAAGGAAGTAACCTTGCGCGGTAACACAGACGAGACCACCCATCATGTTATTAAGCTTTATTAAAAATTCACTTCTTCTCCTCGCATATCTGAACCAATTTTGCCATTTTATTATTCATGCAAACAACGCGGACAGACCAAAAATGCTCACCTTTCGTGCATTCTTTCGCGCAGAAGCTATCAAAAGCCAATTCATGCAGGTCAAGAAATGAATTAATGAACACTCAAGGTTAAGTGCGTTTAAAGATTTATACACTTGGTAATAAGTTTGTATTGTAACCTCGAAAGTAAGACAAATAAACATTTTTATATACGGGAAAAATTTTAGGATAAATTACAGTAATCAGCAATCAATGTTTATCGAGATTGATTTATGTAAATTTTACAATAATCTTTATAGTATTTTTTTTTAAATATAGTAAGACTCGTAAAAATCAAATCCTCGCATTAATAACTAATAAAAAGTGTTTCTGTATGTTATTAGTGTATATTTTATGTACCTAGGTAAAAATATATATATAATTTATATATGGAGACAGATCTATATGTGACATATTTGTTGATTTGTACATACTATAACATATATGTTAACATATATGGGACATTTATGCGTGGCAAATCATATACGTGACACATGTGTCACATATATGTTGATTTTTACATGGGTATCTATAATAAATAATAATAATACTCCAACCATCACGCACAGATTACAATAAAAAATAGGGAGAAAAAATTAAAGACAGTTTTGTCTTGGAACCTGAATAATTTGTAAAAAGTGCACAATATAACTTGTCTTGCTACATACATTTTAACGCGATATTTCGATTAGATAAATAAGAAGATACCACTGAATATATTATTGTTCTTGGCGCAATTAAACGAGCACGATAACGGGGTACGTATTTTTATCGGAAATCTGACAAGGGGATCAAAGTGAAAAAAATGCGCACAATGAGAGGGAAAAATGCGAACCGCTGGGTACTTAGACACAAAGATCGTGCATTGACAGATGAGTGAAACGTTAATGGAAGCCGTGAATGCAGCTGATCCGTGACATTAGAGGGCATTATAATCGATGCGCCTCACGCAATCCGTATTTACATAAATGTAATAATCGTTTACGGATAAACGCGCGCGAAAAAATTGCCGAGGTGAAGCCAGCGAATAAATGCGTATCTGCCTTTATCGTTATTTTGATGTTTGAAATGCGATGTAATACGATGTAATACGATGTAATAGCTCAATCGTGCGCCGGCACAAAAAACATCTCAAATACAATCATTGCAATTACATTCATCCCATCGCGGATATTAGTTTAAAATGACAAAAAAGCAAAATCGAGCCAAAAAGAAAAAGAAAAGAAAAATAAAACAGAAATAAAAAAAAAAACAACAAAAACGCGAATGGCGCGTTATTTCTGTGGCAAATTCCAAGTCGCCGTTAACAGGATGGTCGCGTCTGCGCATTAAAATCCCGCTTTAATTCATGTGTGACGCGTTCCAATTTATTTCGCGCGGTTAAATTAATTTGTCCAATCATATTTCATGCGCGCGGCGCCGCGTGCTCATTGGCTGGAAATGTTGTATTTATGCAAGTCGTTTTCAATAAGAGTACACATTTTGTTTGCGCGTCCCGTTACCAGCCGCCTCGTTGTTCTTTTTCAATGTCGTAATGCGAGCGCGTTGTAAAAGAAAAGAGAAAGAGAGGGGAGGAAAAAAAAAAAAGATTGTATGCAAATGAGGCTTAAATATTTCATTTATAAGGATATGACGCCATTAAATATCCAGTGGCGATTAAATAATGGCGTTTCAAGTAAAAACAACGCAATGTAATTCGTCTAATCGGAAATTATAACGATAACGAAATGTATCGTTGTTCTGGATCGCGACGAATGAATTATGCGCGATTTGTACTTTGAATGGATTTTAAAATGAAGCTTTTTCGCAACGTGCGCCTGTGAAAGTTGCAAACTCAAATCGAAACCGAAATCAGAATATAAAAATAATGAGGTAAACGGTTCTCCGCGAGATATTGTAACCGTGTTTTATAACATTTATAGGAAATGAAAAGTTTATCGGTGAAACCGATTTTGATGTGACGCGGGAAAATGGGGATGTTCGGTTAATCATACTGCAAGTTAGAGACGTGATAACTCGTTGGATATCACAAAAAAGTAAATTTCAGAATTGTTTGTTTTTTTGTGTCGGTATGTCCGTCAAATTACTATTACTCCACTAATACAGAGTGTATAATTCAGACATTTATTTTTAATAAATATGTTTAGTTATACCAGCACATCTAGTTTAACTAGTGAATCTGGTGAAATTTTCAACCAATCCGTTTTAATTGACGTAACTATATGATTTTTCCCAGCACATATAGGTCAGCTTGCAATTTCCATCAAGCGCGTTTATCAACGTCAACATAAAGTACAATGTACACATGTAATTACGATGAAAGTGGGGAAAATGAAACTTCCCTTAAACTGTTGCCAGCCGGAGAGAGGACTCCGGGATGCGACGGGTAATTAATTTCCGTGCGACACGACTTTGCGCCGGATAGTTTATTAATTCGAAAGTGGGCGCAACTTGTGATACCGGGCGGTCGGCAAGTAGATGTAAATGATGAAAAGCAATTCTGCATTTAACGAGCAGTACAGGTTCACCGATTTGCTTCTAACGGTAAGGGGACGCTTCATCGATTTGTCCGATGGTCGTTGGTTCGCGCAGATACAGCATATAGAATTCCTCCGTGCCTGATTCTTCAGGCGTGAAGAGGTGCATCAACCATGAAGGCACCGTCCGTCGTTTTTCTGCATCGGGAAAACTGATCTCGGCGCGACCGTAGCCGCGCATTAGGAAAGCCGAGCAGGGAACGCAAAACATAATACTTAGATCGAAAGTGATAAACTTTATCGGGCATTCTTTCGCGGCGAATCGCGGCTCGCGGTGACGCAACGGGCTTATTTTCGAATAACTTTCAGCATCATTGGCTCGTGTGTTCCAATACGTAACGGAATCGCTTTGCCGCGCTCGCCGACGATCCCCGGACCGAATAATTGCCGGCCTTTTTCCGGCGCGAAATTTTACCGGCCCCGCCAGTGCGCGCCACTTTGGCGCATTTGACTAAACATTCGCCACGAATTTCCATAAGATGCAGCGCGACTCCTTTCAATGCAATTTCGCCCCGAATGAATAAATTTGTTGGACAATGCGGCCGATGTAAATTGGCCGACCGAAAAATGTGCTACCGATCGTATAAAATGTGGTCCGTCCCCGTATTTATTCAGCCATTTATTCAAGCTTATTGCGCGGAATAAAGAAATTCGGAATGGGAGCCGGAACGGTGCGCGTTACAGTTACGCGGCCGTCGAGTCCGCTTTCGTCTGGTTACTTTATTGGGAAGGCGATGCAAATTGCGCCGGGCGATCGGCTCGTTACGTCAAGTGCAACGACGCGCCGCAACGACGTCTCAATCTGACGCTGGAAAAGGGAGAAAAAAATCGCGCACTGAACTCTGACATTTCCCACGTACTAATTTGCGTACGAGTACGAGAAGCCGAAGTTTAAAGCGACAAGAAATAATGCCCGACCGACCTCTGAGCCGCTCGGAGTAACGGCGGTGCAAAATTCTCAAGAATTCTGCCTTTATTACTTCTTTTTTACGTTTGCTTCTTGTCGATCATTACACTTTTACGCGCCACGTTCGAAACACGATCAATTTCATTCGACAGACTAGGTATCAATTTTATGATTTTAATCACGTTGAAGTTATTTTGTCGATGCTACAGAATTAGAATTATTAATGGTTTAATAGTAAAATGAAAAGTTTGTGTTTCGAGTAAAACTTTTAATCTGTTTCGTTACTCTAACTTCATTTGAATTATTGCAAACATTTCGTGACGTAAAGTAACTTAATAATCAAAACTTTATTTGCTTTCTTGTTAATTAAGTAGAATATTTTTTATAAAAAAAAAAAAAACGAATCTTGGAGTTGATGAAAAATAGTTTATTACTACTCGTTCTCAGAGTACAGTTTTAGATGTGACTCTTTCCGCGAAACAATTGGATAACTGAACTTGGCCATCAATCAAAAATTGTGTCAACGCAATTGACATGAACGGTGTATGATTTCCGTTGTTTGCCGGCATTCTTGAAGGTTGACCGAGAAGAATCATACGACACCGACATATCGCATTCAACCACTGTAACAAGTCAGCGTGTGCTCTCCATCTTGACCACTTTTGAAATTAATATCTCATAGTTAACTGACAGCAATGACACTTGACTACATTTCCGCACTCATTCAAACTATCAATCCAACGATCAGTGCTTCGAAGCAACTTGTACCGTACTTCAACGTTCGATCAACATTTCTCACAAATTGTTTCTGATCGCATCTCCGCGCGCACCTCGCAGTTACATTTTTCCCCTCTCCATTTATGATGGTCAACCATTAAATAACTGTACAAAATTAATCTTTCTACATAAATTAATGATCCCGAGGGAGCTTCCAACTTTTTTTGCACTTCACGCCCCTCCTCCCTCCAAATTTATTAATTGCTTCCCGCAGCTTGAAATGCGTCATTTCACAATGCATTTTAGCGTGCAACGTTTTTCAACGCAAGTCGGAAATTATTGTTCATATAATAATTGCAAGGCCAAGGTGAAGTGGAGCCTCGTTTCGTGTGAACGGGAGCCTTTTACGGGGAAGAAAGAGGCTCGATGTAAATAGTTAATCAATTGGCAAAATGTTTGCCGTTATTCGGCTGCCCAGTCGAATTGATTTTCTATCGAATTTAGTTTGACTTTTTGCACGCCGCCGAGCGAAGCTGTGCAGTTACTCAGTAAAATGGATCAATGGCGATAGACTTGTGTATCAGCATTCGTAATCGCCACGTAATACTTATTTGCGCGCAGCGCTTTGTGAAAGTTTGCTGATCATTACATCATTGGTTATTACGTGAATGGCTTTCACGCCTTATAGAACAGCCTGTATCAACGAACGTTAATGTCAAGTTCATTTTCGATTCGAAGATCGATACAGTTTCATAAAAAAATTGATTCAAAAATGTTTACTTTTTTAAATTTAAATTGAACAAATTTTTTCTCCCTTTATCATTAATTTTTGTAATTCTTTTTTCTATACGAAATTTGTTTTAAGATAATATTAAATCAGACTTTAAAAGTTGTTTTAAAAATTTACTGTTGACAATTGCAATTGCAATATTTCTGCAGAGTGAACAAAGTTATCCACTTAATGTGACCTATCTACTTAAAACTCTATTAAACGTCTTTAGCGCTTAACAGATGTCAGCATTTTTTTAGCATATAATCAATGCAGCTAATGCCAATTTCATTTCAATTTACATGAACTGGATTATTTCAAAGCAGCTGGAATTCGGAATGCCCTAATCTCGGAAGAAATTTGATATTCAAATGTACGTTTAGGATGCTGTAAATCATTACTTTAAAAGTGATTCTGCAATCTTATTTATTAGACAGCGTAATACGCAGAAAAAGAGGCGACCATAAAAATTACCATATTTGCAGCAGCAAGTATAGTATTACAATTCTTTATTGGACAAATTATGGTAAATTTGATAGTTTTCCACGACCGGGTTGTAAATAAAGGATAAAGGCTTTCTTAGTTTTTTTCACCATTATTTTCACCATTTTTATGATGACTTTTTTCTTAAAATAAGATGTTCAAATTTTTTTCAATTTCTTTAATCCCTTTTTTATCCCTATTAATTTCTAATTTATTTTTTTCACTACATTATACACATCTGTGCTACTTCAAAAAGGATTTACGTTAAAGAATTTTTCCTATGTTTTTTTTTTTATTTTTTCCAAAACTTGATGTTGCTCCAATTTTAGTATCCAATAGAACAAAACTGAATAACCTTGCGTTTTCGCAATTACTCATCAAGGTACACCTTTGATCGTGAGTTCCAGATGGTCTTGAGACCGGTATCCTTTTCGTCACGATTGCGATATTAATAGAATATCATGATAGAAACATTATGTCGCGAATAGAGAGCTGCAGTTAGAACAAATTACTTCTGATTAATCGTCGAATCAAGGCAACGAATCAGTCGAATTAAAATGAAATAATTGATAAATCAGATTGACCCGGCCCACTTACCGCCTTAAAAAAAAGGGATCGGAAATAAAAAGTGTATCAATCACACGGCAGTCAAAAATAACAGATTTTATAAACGCCGGTATTTATATAATGACGAAAAGGATGGTGATTGGCGCGAGAAAGGAGACGAAGAAGGGAAGCAGAGAAAGAAAGAGAGAGAGAGAGAGAAAAAAAGCCGAGAACGGGAAGTTGCGAGTGTTCCATTAAGTAACATTTTTGTGGGGCAATTTAGTGTGCGGTTCTATTTCTAGTCATCAAGAAGACCCAGCGGATCACACGGTCCAACGAACTGGTTGTAATATGATCTACGTAACCACGATATAGATAACTAGGTAACGGGTAGCAAACATTAAATACAGGCTTCGTTGCCAGCGTCCACTTGATGATGAGTTCAACTCTGTATAAGGATAACTGATCGCTCGCGTAGGGCCTGTTTTTCATTCGTCCAGAGGGATCCCGTCAAATGTGAAATTTCAACAATCGTTGTCCGCAGTTTCAGACGAAATATTTAACTGTAACAGTTCGCTGTCGAATAATTAATCCTAATAATCCTGCTGGTTCGGTTATTACTTACAATATTAAGTTTACGATCTTGAATTATCTTCAATCTATTTGCTCATATTTATTTTCCTTTAATATAATTAATTCTGTAATACTGTAAAGTGGTTTCTTCAGATTTTCTCACACTGCAAAAAAAACTCAATTCTACACTGAGAAAAAAAATGTGAAACAATTGAAATTTTTCGTTGTAATTAGTGGACATGATGTTTTGTAGATTTATTCGTTATGTCCTCAAATTACAAAAAAGATTACAATTTTTTCAACAATTTTACACTGAATGTATATAATTTTATGAAGTTCAGCTTTTTCAAATCCTTATTTTGACATTTTCGACTGATATATTAAGTCCAATACAAATAACACAAATGTCAAAAGTCTAAAGCAACATTTTTGTACAGCTGGTGTTAATTTTTTATTCCCCACGAGAATACGAATAGCTCGCGGTCATGTTAATGTCACCGATTGATGGCACTCTCCGAATGATAATGGGGAATGATTGTCGAGAGTAAGAAACTTGTTTCGATTCTCCTGGATCGCGGTAAACAGATGTTCGTACGTCGCATTGAACATTCCAACGAAATATCTTAATTTGTAATGAAGAATTTACTAGATTGCAAGAGGAGCAAACGTATGATCTTATTATATCCTTAATCGTCTCGATAAAACTCGAGAAATCGTGCTGCGTTAACACGTTTCCCGTTGACGGACCGTTATAGCACAAGACAGCCTGCGGTCGATTCGCGGATGTGTATCGTGCATTGTACGCAACCGAGCCCTTGCCACGCGAAGGGATAAAAATCGCGAGACGTTACATTGCCTGGCTGCACGCATACACAAATGTGTGCCACTCGCAGCTAGCATATCTAATGATTCAGAGATACATACGAGCCGTATCGACGATTAACTCTTAACGTCGGTCATCGGATGGGTCCGAATGAAAATGTCGCGTGCACTTCCGTTTTGTACCATCGACGCGTCAATCCTCGCCAAATCACTGTTATTTCGTGCATTGTGCCACGACTTAAGCGGTTACGAGCTGAAAATGGTTATAGGAAAAATTCCTTTACCTTGTAGAATTGAAAGGGTATTTATATTTATATTTAAATTATTTTTTATTATTAATTACAATTAATTATTAATCAACTAATTCAATTTAATATCTCTTTATTCTATTCTTAAGTATCAAATAAATCGTTAAAAAATGGAATTGACTCGAGTCAACGGTAGCGAATAATGAACAT
This sequence comes from Leptoteleia sp. ZL-2020, assembly GCA_022817305.1. Classification (NCBI taxonomy): domain Eukaryota; kingdom Metazoa; phylum Arthropoda; class Insecta; order Hymenoptera; family Scelionidae; genus Leptoteleia; species Leptoteleia sp. ZL-2020. The sequence goes on along the minus strand of JABFPN010001857.1, from coordinate 10,292 downwards.
TTTTTTGTCAAATCTATTATATTTGTTACAAGAGGAAATGTTATAATCGTCCAGTCAGTAGCATATTTAGTATAATTTAGTATAATTATTATACACATCACGTTTCATAATTTTCTATTTAAGAACGATTAACGTTAATTTTCCGCATGTCAAATAAAACTGAAATAACAATCCGCAGCGAATCCAATCTTTTTCCAGATATAACAGATCGCAATGGACTGCAAGCATTACAATGATTGCTTGATAATAACCGTCACTTAAAACGCAAATTATGCACATATTTCAAATTTTAACTCATAAATACAACTTGTCTTGACCCATTTCAATTGAATATACAATATCATTAAAGAAAAAGTATCCCGCGCCAACGAACCATTATTGACATGAGACGTCAAATTGCTTCCGTTATTCAGTCGCGAACCCGCGATCCAACGTTCCAGTGACACATAGGAAATTCAAATTAACCCAGTCAGGTGCTACTTTTCCAAATTACAGGTGCCAGCGTACTCTCACTCTTTGGCTGCCGTTCGGTCGGCGAACAAAAACGGAATTTCAATTTCAGCCGGGGCAGAGCTGGCGCGGGGCAACGAAGACGAAAGGCCGATGGAAAAATTGCGCTGTCGGAATCGATTAAGCGTTTACGAGCGCGCGGTTCCGACTCAACATTTCAGCGGTGCCAGCAATAACGAAATATGGAGCAACGGATTTTTGCTCATTAGACCGGGTTTATGTGTAACGGACTATCCCATTTTGGAATCGCCGTAACAAGTGTTAAGCTACATTTTACAGTGTTTAGCACATTTTCTTACTGATCCAGTAAAATTATTCAGCGCACCGTGCATGTACTTAGCAGCGTATACCCGAGCCAGCAGTTAAATGACTCTTGTTTGACTTGTTACGCAGATAACCGGCGCAGTTTCTTTTTGCGCTACCGCCGCATCATCCGTTTAAAACTCAGCCCGATATATAAAGCGTGGATTCCAATTAAATAATTAACTTTAATGCGCGGCACCGTATGAATGAAATGATTTTAACAAATTTTAATGAAACATATCGTAGCATGCAATTTGCATTGTGCGAGGTGAAAGAATGCTTTTTCAGGCGATGCCTGATTCATCGTAATTTTTAATTTATCACTCTCAAAGAATTTTATAGTTGCACCGATTATTTTCACCAAACGCCAAATATTTTTGGCATTTTCAACATCAAATTGTGGCGCAAAATGGGCAAATATGAAACTATCCCCGATATTTTAACTAATGCAAAAAAAATTCATGGTATTATTCCAAGCCTGTTTGATCTGTGGAACGAACCTTCGAAGGTATTTAAATAAAGCATGAAATCGCTAATTCAATTTAATTGCATCCCGATGACTTTAGGTGTACTGAAGGGAATTTGCGAACCGGAGTTAAGAAGGCAGAAAAGTCCGTACTTGCGAGCGTTTTTCCGAAAAAAGATTTCCAATCAATGTTAATGAAGTTTGCCCGCGAATGAGCGTATTTTTGCCGTGGAATGCATCGCGAATCGCAACAAATAATCCAATTAAACCGTCGCGAATAATTGAATGCAAAACAAAACTTTCTGCTTCGTTGAGGAACTTTTTGCGAATTTTTGCTCGCCGATGCGATCGCTGGATGGTTCTTAAATGTTTCCATTCGCAGTTCGCGTTTCATATCGAGCTTTACACAAAGAAGCAAAATTAATGGCCGTCTCATTTACGTGGCGTCGCGCATTCCCGTTCCTCGTCCCCGATATAAATAATCCAAATCGTGTAAAACACCGTGCGCTGAAAACTATGCGACTATATGCTCGACTGGCCAAACAGCTGTCGTATGTAAATCGAGTTTACAACGCGAGTAATACATCAGCGGCGCGTTATTTAGGTATCATATAACCTCGAATGCATCTCCACAATGTACGGTGTTAATTCTGCGATGCGAATTATAAATTTTACGATACCGACTAATAATCCCGAAATACTTTTCGTAAGTGTTACGCATTAAGTTGTGCAATGTGTTACGCGTGGTTTTAAACGTAGTTAACTGTGTGGTTAATTTTGCAATCACTTTTTTAAACGCTGTCTCGTACAATACGTGGCACTTTATACGGAAACAATGGGAGTCTTATTATTAAATTTAGAAGAATATTAGCCCGATAATGTTGATCGATTCTGAGAGATAAAAATATTGAAAAGAATAGGACTCTATTCCTATTGAGGGTCAAATTTCCATTATTTATTAATAAAGAAATTTGCAATCGTAAGAAAATATATAGCATCGTTTGATTACTATATTACTATTTTATTAAGTATTAAAATTTGTAATCAGAGCTTTACGTCCACAATGACTTGGAAGTGCGTGTTCTTAATAATAAAAACAATAGTATACACCTATTTAAAGCAGCTGATAGCCATTCCTATAACACCGATTGTAAATTGCACGAAGGAAATTGTCATTAAAAACTGTGTGATTGTACGCTCAGCTGAGCGAACAGCTGTCGTATGTAAATCAAGTTTATAACTCGAGTAATTCATTATGACTGTGTAATATCGGTGCCGCGAGGACTCGAATAAAAGTCGTTTTACGTCCCTGCAGAAAAACATACACGATGCTTTTTGTCGCGCGAAACACTTTTTGCCGGGCGCCGTAAATCTGCGAACGAGATAACAGCACGTTTAATGATAATGTAATACCTCCCCCCTCCTGACGGCCGCCCGCCCCACCCGTCCTCCGCGTCGAATAATTATCGTCTTCATTTCGCGTTATTTTGCGCGGCAAAAAAATGTGTCAAATGTGTCGAAGTGCGATTTTTCTTTGCGCGGCCAATTGTCCCGTCGATAATGAAAAATAATGTTTAATGGTTGGTAATCATAGTGACGATTCATCGTCAAATTCAGCGCAGATCGATAAAAAAATAATTTGAACGAGTGACTAGTTTAATGCGGCCGAAGCATTGTTATGTCTTTCCCGCAATAAGAGGCTTTTACCCGAAGCGTTATACGGAACGGACCGTTACGTTTCTGATCTTCGTCACCAAGCTGGTGACGCAGAGTTACCATAATACTGTTGCTTATGCTTAAGTAATTATCCTCGACATCAAAAACCTTTTAAAGTTTAGTTTAAATAAATAATCGCGTCAATTTTGCCATATTTTTTTTATACCGGGGAAAAAGTTGAATAAAAAATTATTACATACTGTAGGACAAAGTGAGAACCAATTTTGTCGACTTGTTACAGTTAACGTACGTTTTAAAAGAGGTTATGAGAATTATACAAAAATTTATGGAATTGAAAAACGAAACGTTTATAAAATTGAACAAATCGAAAGACAATGTTTACAAATATTTTGTATAAATAACTTAACTTTTCCTTGAAAATAAAACGATTAAATACATTTTGTTAATGAAGTTCCCGCTCAGAAATCTCAAGTATTTTCCGACCTTATTTCAACTGATTATATTACCGACAAACACTCGGATCAACATATTTAATGAATCCGATAGTGTGTAAATTTATTTTCACTTAAACAGATCTTCCTCAATCAAGTAAGTTAACGCATTAGAGAGAAAGAGAAAAGAATTAATAATAAGGGTTTAAACAAAGATGATTGATTAATCTCAAAAAATTAATTACAAATTCGTAACATCGAGGATGTGCTCGTTGATAAATCGCAGGGGAGAACGATGCCGGTGATTTATTTATTTGGATATCATTAATATATGACTGGAATTGAATCGAGACATTGTTGGCTATTAATAAAAATCAGTTACATCAACGGCCACCATTAAAACAAAGTCGGTCGAGTTCGATTGCAGAACGAAGTCAAACGAAATTAATTATCTCCCATCAGGACTACGGTTGATTCGATTTGTAGGCATTTACAAATGTAACGCTCGCAATGTGTTCCGCGTTCCAACTTTTCAGCATTAAAAAGCTGCCTTTTTTCTCCTCCTTCTTTCGTCCTTTCTTCCATTCTTTCTTTCTTTCTTTCTTTCTTTTTTATTATTATTAAAAAGGCCAAGTTTAGTGTCGATAAACCGAGAATCTTATTTGCAAATAAAAATTGCCGCGATGAGGAAAAGGGGAGCGAATAACAAGGATGGAATTTTGCGCGGATATAAAAGTAAATAGAGCAAAGAAAAGATGGGCAATAAGAATGGGAAGAAATTAAACATTGTTGCAGTCGAACGGTTCTTTCTCGGGCGGCGAATTGGTACCCGAATATGTTTCGTCGGTATTTATGATAAAATTGCATTGATCAAAACAAATGAGAATGTAAAGCAGATGCAGCGGCGTCGGCGGGAGCGTCGTAAAAGAATCACCGGTGATATAAAATAAATAGAGCAAAAAGCAAATAACGTTGCGGAAAAATGACGCGGAACATAAATCAGGAACAAAGTCAGCGGGTTACGGACGAATTATGACTTTTTGGTACTTACCGGTCGTAAGTATTACGTTAGCTCATCAATGCGTTGCGTCATTTGAGTGATATTTTGCCGGGCAATCGTAATAAACCGAGAGGAAGAAATTGATCTCGCGATGGTCGCGAAATGGAAATAAAAACGTGGCTGAGAAAAAGTTTTGATCGAGCCTCGAGGAATTATTATTAAGCGGAAACTTTCGTCGCAATTTCGTTAAAAATTAACTACCTATCAACGGTTTTTCTGCCTCAACTTTTACATACCATGTCGTTACATTCATATCCATATCTTAATTATTTTTAGAGAAAATAAATTTAGCGATATTTAGAAAATTAAGTAATAATACTGATAGTAATATATTGATTATTATTACTAGTATTTTCAAAGATTTTTCGAACGCCAAATTAATTAGTCGTAAATTAATTCCCAGTGAGAAACGTTTCATAAAAAGTCCAGTCTAATTCGCGGTGACGGGATGAATTCGAGGAGAAGATGAACATTTAGGGCCGCAAAATAAATATCGAAGTGATATGATGGAAGAGCATGTAATCCGGGTCAATTCCTTATTCGGACCGTTATTGAAACATGGAATTTGTTCAATAAATAATGAAAACCCTTTTTGCATAAATTTAATGCTTCATATTTGAATACGCGTTAATAACAACGTGACTGGGTCAAGCGGGAAATGAGTAGGAAAATACGACGTCCGCGAGTTTCAAGAGAAGTCATTATACTACAAAAAGCCGTTAATCAACATTAATAATTACAATCCACGTGGTCCCGCGGATAAACACTCGGCAATGACGTTGCGATTAGCGTTCCTTTTTGCGATCTCCTTCGCGAACGCCGAACCGAACATCTGGTGCATACTCAATCCGAACCATTCCTCCTCTTTTCCTTGTCGGAGACGTTGTACTTGAATCTCAACGACCTTCACCAAGACGGACGACCGGTTTCTCGAACGCGGTGTTGATGACTGTCCCAACAAACTTTAATACGGAACCGACGCTAATATTATTGCCTATTCAGCACCTTTTCTCTTACTCCGTCGATTGCAATTTCAAACAATTATTGCTCATATTTATCAATGCTAATTACATTGAGGGATAATGCTATTAAACGTAAAACGTTCAGTTATTGTAGCCATAATTACATTTCAGAAGTTCACTCCTAAAACCAACTCCTATCGTAGAGTTAATATTGCACACAATCAACATTGAATGTCAAATAATTTTCCTAGACAACTTCCCCATAATGAATATTCATGTAATTTTAAAACCAAATCTGCTTTGATATGTCGCAGGATCGGTTCACCTCGCGCCAAATTAATTTATAGCGGAATTTATAAATAGTTTTAGACTAGATCGAGTGGCAAAGCTCGTAGAAATTTAGTATTTAAATTTCAAGTGGCTGTTACAGTCAATCATGCATTTGATCCGCGCTTGCATTCCGCGGGAATAAGACTGATGGCTTAATTAAATATGGACGATATTTGCATTTCCAGAACGCGTTGGCTTTTAGTTGAAATAAGCCATCCATTAACACAAACGAGTATTTGTGATTGAATTTGAAGTTAAGCGCTAGAACGTAGTCGTATGAAATATGAAAAAACATTTTTCAAAACACGGTGATCCATTTATTAACACTCGCGAGTTCATTTATAAACAAATTTGTTGACTGATTTCAAACGATATTCATAATAATTGAATGAGTAATTCATTGACTTAATGGAGCTAGTATAATAATCATTTGTTATTAAGAAAAGAAAAATAGTAGCTTATATTAAAGTGTTTCTTGTTAATTAAGAGACGATTTTAAAGTAAAGATTTTAATATGTATTGTTAATTTTATTTCTTTTTTTTTTACAAATTTTATTTTTGGTTAGTTATTTCCATCATTTTTTGTAAGATTAATTATATACATGTTCATTACCATGTTGCTCTTATAAAAAAATAATAACAACCGTTAAAATAAATATCCCGAGTGCACGGCAAGAGCCTTAAACGTCTCCGGAAGCCTTTCATATGGCGCGAATTCAATTAAAGTACCCCCTAAAATGAACGAATTGGCAGGATTGAGCTAATATAATCTAATGAGCGGCAAAGGCCCCTGGGTTAGTGGCGATTGCGCGGCGCTTGGCGCCCTTTTAACTCTATAATCGCGGCCGTCCGATCGGCCAATCGGGCAACTTGAACGGCGAGACGTCCGCGGCAACTATAACATGGCTAATTGTTTCTCGGCAACTATTGAAATATAAAAGTGCGCGGCGCGGAGCTGGTTGCGGATCGCGCGAGAGGAGAAAGACCCGTTAGGACGACTGACACGTTGTTACTGTTGTTGGCGTCAGCTACTCTGTTATTGGCCAGTAAAACAACCTAATGAATGCATCGCCCCCGGCCACGCTTGGTCGGCGAAACAATTTCAAGATATACCCTGCGCGTGTATTATTTATCCTGAGTAGGTCGGCTCGCTGCCTTGCTGCCGTTTGGAAAAATTAACGACGAGCGCGCGGCGCACCGGGCGCTAGGCGCTAGCCGCTGTTTGCGCGCGCGGATATATACATCGACATGTATATATATATATGTACTGTTACCGGCGAAATATTAACGCCTCGGCCGGCGATCCTTCCTCCAACATTCGAGATTCGCTTTTGTTTGCAGCAAAAATGCCGCCGGATCCGCTTAAACGATTGGCCACCGCGCCAGCTCCGATGGTACGCGCGCGGCGCCCTCCTTTTCCCCGGCCACATTTCATCACGCTCCGCCGCTATTATTAGGCCAGATTTATGCGTTTAGCACTCCACATACGGTATCTGAATTCGACTACTCTCGGCTTCAATTCCGATCCGAGCTTTGATCTTACGCTGCGAGCGCGCACCGCCACCGTCCAAATTAGTGGTTTTCGCGGGTTCTTCATTACAACTTCTCCTTTTTCCTCCTCTTCCTCCTCATCATCCCTCTTCTTCTTCCTCTCTTTTTGCCGCAACTCGCGTGTTTGGATCGGTTAACTGGTATTGACGGATGATATGTAGGACAAAGTGGGCATTTAAAAATTAATATTGGTTATTGTTGGGCGAAAGAATAGCCTTGTTAAAGCCAACATTTATGCCATCATTTATTTTGAGCTAATCACCGAGTTTTAACTGGAGCTCGCCTTTTTTGCCCGCTCCATTTCTAATTGAACATTTTTGCCGAGTTGCAAAATATAAATGACGTAGTTCTCTTGATGAATTTCGTATTCATTCGCGCTAATTCAAGAACTATGTGTTTTTTCTTCTTTTTTTTATTTTTTTCTGATTCTTTTTGCGTTCCTTTTTTATATATAAGATTCCTGGTTTAACAGTCGGGATGTTCGGTACTTGTTAACATTTTTTTCGTATAATATTCCCGCGAAGGATTCGCACAGATTCATATTTAACTGTAAAAAAAAAGCTTAAATATAGAATAAGAACGTAAAATCTGACGAGGATTACTCATCTCTTTTCTCATAACGGTTGTAAAAGATAGAAATATATAGAGGCTTGGAAACAGCTGCTTATAAAGTTTACTGTAGTTTTAAATCAACTTTCAAATTACGCACCGAAGCAAGGGAAAAAATGGCAAGAATTTTAAAGCTCAAAAAGATATTTAATCGTACTTTTTCCTTATTTTCGTCTTGTTTTTTGGTCTTTTTTCTGTCTTCTTCTTCCGAGAGGAAACAAATAAGGGGACAAAAAGTCTTTCCTGTTTTTCTTAGGAAGGACGGCAAATTATGCGCGGCCGGAATAAATTATATCGTATTTAATTTGACAGCCTTTATTAAAACAAAGTAATGGCAAGGTATGTAATAGGGAATAAAAGGACTGAGACCGCATGAGAAGTCGGCAAATTAACGAAAAAGCTTGCGGTTGTACCGAGATAGTGAGCACTCGCAATAAATGCTGCGGACATTTTTGCCCGTACGTTATGTATTCCCGTAATCCTGCGACTCATTTGTCTCATCATTTCCACATTTTTCCCCGTTTAATTTCCCCTTTTTATTATTATTATATCGTTTCACTAACTTCATTTCCTCGTGTTCACTTCTCGCAATTTACATTACTTAACGTTATTGTTATTTTATTGCATCAATAGAATGTTGAAGTATTGCAATAATAAATTAATTAAAAAAGAAGAAAAGTACTTTGAGATATGGTATAAATATATGAAAATGTTACTCTTAACACAAAGAAAAATATATCATAAATTATTAATTTTTATATTACTTATGTATATGTTAAAGAACTAGATGTATTTACTAAAAAGAATAGTAAAATTTAAATTTTTTTCTTAGTGCAATAAGAATTACTAATGTAATTGCAACGTACAATAATTAAAAGATACTTAACCATTTAATTGTAAGTCAATGCACGCAGAAAAAAGTGGGTACACAAATTACTATACCTTATAACAAGACTGACTTAAAATCATTTCGTAAATCATTATTACTTGACAAGTATCAAAGTACTAGTAAATATCCTACAAATTTTACAATACTGGACAAAATATTTTTATACAATAAACGTTGTTATACAGTATAGTAATTTTTGTTCCAACTTTTTCTGCGTGTGAAAGGAAAGGAAAAAAGAAGTCGATCAATTTCTTATTTAATTAAAGCGATGATTAATTCTGGTACGAGTTAATGACGTAACTCGCGTCATGTCGCCCGAGCCACTGACGAATTCATTAAAGTTGACCGGCACGTGACACCGCGATTTATCCCCGGTACACGCAAGGTTGATAGTGCTTAAAAGGTGACGACGCTGTTTGCATACGCGAAAGTGAGAGGGTCATTCGCGTAAAACGAGCGAGCGAGAGTGTCCGCGGCGGGCTCTTCCCATTCGCGAACGAAAAAAAATCCTTAGTCCAGTCTGAATCTTAAGCGCGCAATATCTAGATAAATGCGCCTCGGCTTGCATACATTACACATTTTTTGCCGGCACACAGATGAACGTGATAAAATTAGCAATTAATTCACCTGAAGGAATTATATTAATGGTGGGGCCGCGCGTGAAAAATCGTCGGAAACGTATTTGATTTAGGCACGATTATGAGTAGCGGAATCCGGTAATTTTTATCCCTAGGGAGAAACGCAACCGTCCAGCGAGAAAACAAAACAATTACGTAATGGATAACGCAATAAAGTAACTAATATCAACGATTGCGGCGAAATTTGTTGATGATCAATTTCCGGCTCGATCAAAGTTGAGATCGATAAAAAGTACAAGATCGTCGATTGATTAATAAGTAGGAAGAAAAATGAACTGCCTGATTAAGGTCAAGAACGATAAAAAAGGGGTTGGCTCTATACGTTTTGTAACAATTTTTATCATTATTATAATTGTAGGAGTTACGATTGGAGTTTTTGGATTTAATTTTAGTAATTAGATATTTCATCGTGTCCCGCTCTAGTATTATTTCCGACAAACTAAAAGCTCTTTCATAAAATCAATTAATTTAATTTGAACCTCAACGCATCGCTGCTTCGAACTCGACATAATCGTACGAAAATTCCATCCGAGACAAAGTACACCGAAAGAAAATGATTGCGGATTAAAAAGGTTTTAATTTAATGCTGAAACGTCCTCGGCGATAGGCCGCGATAAAAACGTAATCGAAGCGTTTATCAAAGCGATCAGGGAGAGGGGGGGAATGTTACGGAGGAACTGATGAGATCGCGGGCGGGGGCAAGTGAATATGATGCATATGGCGTAGCGCAGAAGTTTAACGTTATATATTTAACGTTATCCGGCTGGAATCTGAAGGGAAGCGGAGGTCGGCACATGAGTAAATATTACGGGTTCGAGTGATCCTTCACAGCCGATCTCGTTGCCTCCCCCCCCCCCCCCCCCCAC